>CAJHQQ010001000.1:0-124078 GCA_905132885.1 Moricandia moricandioides | reverse complement strand
GACTACTTTTAAAAACAGATATAAACATAAAAAATGTAGGAAATGGCATTCTTTTGCGATGGGATTCTGTAACTAAGCCATTTCTTTCTTCTTCAACTCAGCCGCTTTCTTTTTGTCAGCCTTCCGTTGCTTTGTCTCAGCCGTTTTTTTCTCATTTTTTCAGCCGCCTCCTTCTTCTTTAACGCAGCCTCTTCTTCCCTACTTACAGCCGTTAAGTTATTCTTAGGAGACACATCCTTCTTTCCTAACTCAGCCGCCTCTTTGTCCTTCTCTTTAACCTCATTTCCTTTTTGTTTAAACCTTATTATCTTGTGCCCGCGTCCTAAGGCTGGGTCCTTTGCAGGAGAAACACCAACGAAATCAACAGTGTCTCCCAAATTCTTAGCAGGTGTACTATGGACAGAGACCTTAGCAGGTGGACTATGGACAGAGGCCTTAGCAGGTGGACTATGGACAGAGGCCTTAGCAGGTGGACTATTGACTGACTGCTGCGGAAAAAAGCTCGGCGGTGGCGGTGGTGGTGGCGGCGGTGGCGGTGGCAACGTTAAAGATTGTTGGGGAACTTTAGAGAAGTACTCGTCCACTGCAACTCTGACTAAATCAGGAATGTTCGTATAACTGGACTCGATTCTGAATAACCGCGCGTCGAAGTTTTCGAAGTTGTTCTCGTGGCTGTCTATTTTTGAGACAATTCTATCCAGACTATACATTATTTTCATCATTATCGGATTTTCTCCAATATCAGCCTTACCTTCCTTCTCGTAAGCACCATTTCCCTCCACAACATCTTCATCCTCTTGGAAGCTGCTCACTTTCTTCTGCTTCTTAATGGGTGGCTCAGCGTTTGACGAAACACCAAAAACCTTTGCGTTTGTTTGTTTGCATTTCATCTGTGTTCCCCAAAAACCTCTAACAAACCGACCTACATATATGTCTGTTATCAAGTTAACGAGTTGCGGGTCAGCTGCTTCATCCGGCCACTGAGGAAACATCTCTTCTACAGAGTCCTTCATAACCATTTTTCTCACGCGCACCTATAAAATCAGCCACCAAATACATAATAACTCAGTTGTCAAAGTACTAATAACTCAGCCACAAAGTACCAAAAACCCAACCACCATGCCACCATATAAACACTATCTCAGCCATCAAATAACTAATATCAAGAAACTCAGCCAGTATGTACATACTAACTCAGCCATCAAAACTAATACCAAGAGGCTGAGATATTGTTTATATGGTGGCTGAGTTTTTGGTGTTCATAAAACAACTAATAACTCAGCCATAAAATAACTAATAACTCAGACACTTTATACATGCTAACTCAGCCATCAAATAACTAATACCAAAAACCCCAGCCACTTAAGTACATAAGTACTTATAACCAGCCAACAAATAAATAATAAATCAGTTGACACCTTACCTCGCCATGCTTTCTAATCTCCTCAGTAATGACAGTATCAAAACTTGAACGTGTATGCTTTCCACCCCATCGAAAAAGTGGAACTTCTTGCTCATTGACCACTCTCCCAAAACGCTCTCCAAAACAAATGACAGATTCATACGCCCAAACCAACAACACGTCCTTCAGACCGCTTATGGTGTATGTCCTTCCTTGTGGATTCAACATCTTAATAGAGTCAACAAGAACTTCATATGCAGTTCGCCCCCATGGATACGTCATCATGGCTTCATCGTCGAATACTCTTTTTGCACTTTCAAACGGTATCCTAGAATTATGATGCAAAGCATAAAGTCCCATGGCTTGAAGAAGTAACATCCCTAACCATTTACGCTTTTCAAAACTCCAGGCCGGACATACCTCTAATGTTGCCCTCAGTTCATCTAACTTGGGTCCCACCCCAAGCGGCAGATTCAACTCCTCCCAAAACGCTTTGTATTGGTCATGTTCAAAACTTTCTGTTGGCACTGGATCTGTGTTTAACCCAGTGATCTCACAAAATTCGACTAAGCTAAACCTGATAGGTTCATCACCAACTAGACTCCAAATCTCCTTCATGTATACTCGAAGCTGTCGACATAGCAGATAGTGGACAGTCCTACCAGACCACACGCTTTTGCGTTCAGCTAGCTTCACAATAATTCCAAGAGGACCCTACCTCATGTGATCCCACACATTCCGTCCTATTGCTTCTCTAACGTTAGGGAAATCTCCCATCTGCAAATTGTGATTAATCTCTTTATTTTCTAGATTAGAAGCCCCTTCAGCGTAAAGTCGTGGAGGATAATCCCGTGCTTGATCTTCAGAAATAGCCATCTGATCCTAAAACACATATATAGATAAATCAGCCGCAATAGACACAAAACTCAGCCACAACATAATAAATAACCCAGCCACCATATAAGGCAGTCGTAATAGAAACAAAACTCAGCTGAAACATAATCAATACCTCAGTCAAAACATAATCAATAACTCAACCAAATCATAAATAATAAATAACTCAGCCACAACATAATATATAACTCAGCCACAGTAATCAATAACTCAGCCAAAACATAATCAATAACTCAGTCGGATCATAATCAATAACTCAGCCACTTCATAAATCAAACTCAACTCAGCCACACTATACAATAACTCAGTAACAACATAATCTATAACTCAGACACGTCGTAAATCAAACTCAGGCACAACATACCAGATAAGATGAGAAGATGATGTCGTAGATATGATTACGTCGAAACTTTTGCGGAGAAGAGGATGTCGACGAAGATGATATCGGAGACGGTTAAGGTTTAACGAGGTCGACGAAGATGATTTACGATATCGGAAACACTGTTTGAAACGAGAGTATTAGTTGTGACGAAGATGATTTCGTGATTTCGTAATCGGTTAGGGTTTAACGAAAGTTGTGACGGAGAAGTTGTGACATTAAGACTTTTTTTTTGTTCACCGGAGATATGAGACTGTTGATTTTCCAGTGTAACTGTTGATGACACAAATTAGTTAGTGACGTGGATTGTCAAAATTATGATGTAGATTTAATAATTAAAATTTGTATCAATAGTAACAAAATTAAACAAGGGTGTTTATTGTAATTTAGTAGGAGTCTAAAAACATTCTAGTAATTTTTAGAAAATGTATACTATTCTAGTCATATACAAGCTTTTGTGTATCATTCTAGTAATTTTCTCTTATGTGAATGACAACTTCTAGCTGGTTCATATGCAATCCTAAACTAACCTAGATGATTACTTGGGTCATACTCAGTCCTAGAGTGATCAATACTACCAGTCCCAACAAAAGATGCATCAAAATAATACCCAAGGGTGTTACTATTGACCTTGAAGATCTTGATTAGAGAATCAATTTCTGATCTCCTAATCAAATCGCTTTCATTGAACCTCTGGTTACTTGGTTGAGTGGTTTGAGTTGACATGGCCACCATCTCTCGCCCATCTCCTTCATTGATCCGCTTTGAGGTACCCACATCACTTGTCCCAGCAACACTTGTCCCATGTTTCTCACTAGTTCCATAGGAGAGGTGAGCTCTTGCATCATTGTCCTTCATGAACTTAGCCGGCTTCAAGTGTGGGTGTAATATCCAACACTAACTCTTCTTGTGCACATGTCTCTTACAATGATCACATGTCCCATTGAACTTCCTTTCTTCAAAACGGTTGTGCATGGCTTTGTTTGCTTGAGAAACTTCAACTTGATTGGCTAGAGAAAGCTATCTTTTACCTCCAAAAAGTCTAAGAGACCCTTGCTCCTTCTGAATTTGAGCGCATACATCCTCTAGATCAGGAAGTTTCACGGCCCTTAGTATGTGCTTGATCAGATCACTGTAAGTAGGATTTAAGGTAAGCAAGAGGCCAAAGACCTTGTCTTGATCTCTTCTCTCATTTAACTCATCTTGGTCAGTAGTGTTTGGCCGCAACATCTCAAGCTCCGACCATAAAGCTCTAAAATTTCCCAAGTGTCTTGAAAACTCCATGTCCTCTTGAACCAAATTATTGATTGCCCTCTTCACCTCAAACACGCTACTCAGATTTGAGATGTTCCCATACACCTTCTTGAGTGTATCCCAAAGATCTTTTGCCTTCTCACAGTAACTATATGCCTCCAATATTGAGGGATCCAGCGAGCTTTGAAGAATAGACATAACCAGCATGTCTTCTTGCAACCACTTGTCCTCCTCGCTTGTGAGATCCTCCTCATCATTTCCATCCTCAGTGATGAGCTTTGGAGCTTCACCAAACGTGATATGTCCCCACAAACCCTTACTCCCCACAGCGGTCTTCACCAACTGAGACCATATGAGGTAGTTTCTTCCCTTGAGTGTAACTGGAACCACAACCTTGTTGTTTTCCATCTTGATTATCTTGAACAAAGAATGAGATCCAAAAGTCTTGATTTTTTTGCCAGAATCAAACCCAGATTATGAGGAACATGGCTCTAATACCATTAAATGTTTAGATAATCTTAGGTTTGATGATAGTTTAGAGGGATTAGAAGGATGGCTTAACCAAAGAACAAGTCTAAAATATAATCATGATTAAGAGTCTAAGAGAGGATTATGAACTGTGTGGTTATTCATTAAAATCAGATTACAAATATATAGAGTAAAGGTTACAAGAGTTTTCAGAATCAAAGGATAGAACATGTGGTTTAGGAGAGGTGGGGGAGCGCCTAATTTGAATTGTAGGCAAGGAGAGCCATTCAAGTGGTATCTAGCATCTTTGACTAAATGTTGGTTACTTTCCAGTTGTTCCAGCCTGTCAAGGCCTATCATCTCTTCCTTTCTCATGGATGGATAAGGGTAAATACCCAAGGTAGGATCATGGTAACACCTTCCTTTACCCGGATGATCATTTTACCATTTTACTGTCCCAACCATTCTTCTCCCATTCTTTAATCCCTTAACCCTAAATATGTACCTCAACTTAACATCGAGCAATGGTTCTTTCATCGGTTGGTCGGGTCTGTTCATGTATGGCTTTGTCTTGAGACTTGTGGACTTTCTTTTCTTTGTTTTTGCTCCAGATCTCGTTGTTCTTTGGTTTTATTTGGGTGGTTCGGCCTTGGCATTGCCACTGCTAAATGAGGCGAGAGTAAGGCCTCATGGAGCTGTTTACATTCCTTTGTGTCATGTCCCTTGACTTGATGGTACTCGCTGAACTTATTGAGGTCAACATAGCTGGTGGAATTCCCTAAAGTTTGGGATTTTTATCGGCATCTCTCTCCCAGTGGTTCCACCCCTTCTCTCAGACAGCGACTGTAGAGACATGAAAATTGTCTTCATCGACGCCGTAGACGATACCTTTCTTTTGTTCAGATTTGTCACCGGATGAGTGATGACGCGGCTCATGGCATGTGTATGATGTTTTGGGTGCAAGCTGCTTTGAGGCGTTCTGTTTATTGATGATTGCTCGCATGCCTTCCTCCATTCGGATAAAGTTGTTGGACCGAGCAATGGCATCCTTCAGTGAAGTGTTCGAGTGTTGGTAAAGATCGTCTCAGAACTTCGAGTGGACCCATAGTGTGTGCTTGAGAGCATTTATCGATATGTGGCCGGGAATGCTCACAGTGGAGACTACAACTTTGAACTTCTCCATGAAGTCGCGCAAGCTTTGGGTGGAGGATTGGGACAACTGCCATAGGTCTGAAGCGATTGCTCTTTGACAAGTGAACATTATATAATATTTGAGGAAAGTCAACGATAGGTCGTGGAAGTTATTGAATGAGTTCTCAGGAGGGATGGAGAACAAGGTTAGTGCCGGCCTGGTGAGGCTTTCGACGAACAGTTGGCAGAAGCATGCTTCCTTTTTGTTTCCATGGAAGTTGGCTCGCAACATCACTATGTTAAAGGTTTTCACGTGGTTGGTAGGATCCGAGTTTCTGGAGTAGGATGGAAGGCGGAACTTTTCTGTAAACTTGAGTCGTACATTGCTTATCCATCAGAAAAACGAGGTTTGAGCGTCGCGGCAAGGACATGGTCGATTTGCTGAGCTGGGCTCGTGACGTGGTGGATCTTGGAATGGATGTCCTAAAGTGAGATCTTTAGCTCAGCGATTTTGTGAATGATTTACAGATCTAGGCTATTAGGGTTTTATACGGCTCCACCGACAGTCAGGTTTGTAGTCTCGATTGTTGGTTGTTCTTCTTGAGCCATACGGTTGGTGTTTAAGAGTTGTCTTCGGATGGTCGGAGGGTGACTCGTGGGACGGATCAGAGGAGCGAGGACATCAGATAAGGCGGCGAGCTGCTCGTTTGTTGCTTTATGTACTTCTATTTGTTAAAGGAAGCGGTCCATGACAATATCCATGAAATCTGACATGGTTGATTCCGCGGCAACAAGAATGAGTTCTGTCTCTTCACTGGAGGTTGAATCTTAAAGATTCATGATAATCTATAACGCTACTTCGTTCTGCCCCACTATGGGCGCCAACTGTTTGAACCGAGTTTGGTCGGACACAAGTAAAGTAGATGTAACTCGTTGGCGGTTTGTTTGAAGACGTTTTATTAGATCGAAAAGTTTAACCGGTTACAAATAAGGAAACAAATGGAGGAAATGGGCCGGTGCTCAGAGTGCTAGCCGGGAAAGTACAAGTCGGTGAGAATACAAAAGAGTAAAGCCCTAGTTTCTAGCCTCAAAGTGTTTGTGTCTATGTTCGGGTTCCCTTGTTGTTGGCCTCCCCTTCCCTTATATAGTAAAGCTCTTCATGTCTTTCCCTCGATTGTTTCACCCTAATGGTCTTTATCTTATAAGTCCAAGCAGCCGGACCGCGTGACCCCTCCTCGAGCCAAGCTGGAATTTCCTTTGTGGAGCCGAGTAAAAGGATCTTGAGTCGTAGCCGTGCGCTTAATCGGAGGCTGTTTGATTGAGCCGACACTCGGGTCAGCTTAGCGAGCTAAATCCTCTGTTTTATGGGCCTTTTGGAGGGATGCAATCTTTCTCCTACAATTTACTAGTTGATCAATGTGGTTTCTATATATTTTTGTTCATCTTTCAAAAAAATTCAATTTTCAAGTTCGCAAAACTTTAAATTTAAAGTTTGAAAATGTTTCGACAGAAAACGCTTGATAGAATAAAAACTTTTTGCCTCTCTCTCTCTCTAAAATACCAAAAGAAACTCTCATCGTGTCTTTCTCTATCTCGCTGCCGACATTGAAGATTTCCCTTTAATTCCCTTTGTTTCGTCGGTTTGTCACCTCTTCCTTGTTGACATGTTCAGGTTTCCAAATTGGATTGATTACGGATTTTGGTTCAGCCCATGGTGGATTCCCAGATTTGTTATTGTTGGTGGCTTTGGTGGGAGGGTGAGACTAGTTGATCCGTGGCAAGCTCTGGAGTCTTTGAGGTCCCTTTCATTCATCCACTGGAGATTTTCCTTTTTCGCTGGTTATCATGCATGAGGTGGTAGCGGCGCGTGGTGGCGTTCTAGAATAAATCCTCATGAGATCTGTTTTTCGAGTGCTTCGTTTAGTTAGGAGGGTTTCCTCACGCTCGCCGCTGTTCGATGTCTCTTTCGTAGAGTTTTTGGTGCTCAACGGTGGAGGAACCATCTCTAGAATATATGACTCACTGTTGACGGTGGTGGCTTAGTTTTTTTTTGTAGCAAAAACATCTACCTCTCGTTTTCTTAGGTGGCGCATATGTTCAACTCGCGTCTTCCGTCCATTGGTGGCGAGTGTGAAGCATGCTCTTCCCAGCACCGTGTAGATCTTCTTGGATTGAATTCTTTGTTTATTGTAGGTTTGTCGAGTTTTGAGTGACAGCCACTTTCAAGGTACCGTCTTCTTGCTGGATTACAGACAATGTTCAAGAAATCGCTAGGCGGTAACTAGGCGTTTTATAGACGACTAGCGACTAGGCGGATTATTCGGGGCCTAGGCGAGGCCTAGGCGTTAACGAATTGTTGATTTTTTATATATATATATATATATATATATATATATGACATTTATATGAAATATTTTAGTTTTTAAATAGAAATATAAAATTATTGTGATAAATTATCAAAATTAGAGATGCAAAATAAAAGAAATTAGATAAATTTGTGAATATATACTAACATTATTGCTTAAATTAACATATTTAGACTAATTTAGATCAATTTTAACTGATTCTGAATAATTTCAATCGACTAGAATCGTATAAATCGGTATAAATCGGATTTTAAGAAAATCGTTTCGGAGAGGACCGAGTTGCCGCCTAGACCGATTTTTAGAACATTGATTACAGAGATGTAACCATCTCTCCTCCAGTGGGCTAAACCAACGACAAAACCGCTGTCTTACCATGTGATGGTGAACTGTCGACTGCTTGAGTTAGAGTTTTGGGTTACTGTTATGTGTCTTGTGATGTCATGGCAGTCTCGCTAGCTTGCTCTGGTGTGTGTTTGTCTGTCATTCTGTATTGGCCGACTATCTCGCCGGTTTAGAATCGGTTTGAGTCTAGTTTCGGTTTATGCTTTGTAATCTTTTTAATAAAAAAGTAACTCTTTATTATATATGTTAATGAAAACCTTTTGACAAAAAAAAAGGTTGAGAGTTTTTCTCTCCAAAAAAGCAACGTCAAACTTTATAAAGTTTTACATTTCATATTATAGTCCTTCTTATTGATAAAAGTTAATAAAAATCATTAAATTTTTATATACCTATCATAAAAAATATTATACACACTATTAATTAGTAATATAATACACTCTAATAGAATATTACATGCATTTTGAAATGACAACTAAGTCTTTTTATTTTTTTATTTGTAGAATACAAGTTAAATTTTGTTGAGATATTGTATTTTCGTTAATTGATGTAATAATATGTTTTCATATAAATTTATTTTTGTATTTTGTTTAATATTTTGTATTATATGTTTATAGTAATATGGGGAAATTACAATTCTACCACAAGTTTGATACCACTTTGCAAATTTACCTTTAATGAATAACAATTTTCAAAAATACCTTAACTTTTTGATGAAAATAGACTTAAATAAATTTTCTAAATATCTATAAAAAATTTAGAAACTCAACCTCACCCCTTTAATACTAAACCCTAAACAATAATCACTAAATTATAAACTCAAATGTTAGTATATTTTTGATAATGTGTATTTTTGCAAAGTGGTACTTAACTTATGATATTTTTAGCAATTTCTCTAGTAATATTGTTTTGTATAATACTTTTCTTTATTGTTATTAATATATTTATAGTTTTCAGAAGATAAAAAATGAATAAAAACTAAAATGATAACTATAAAAGTTGATAAAATTATTTGAAAAATAAATAATTAAAAGGACTAAAAATATGAAGTTTTGAATGGTAAACGTATGGAACTTCAAATATGAAGCTTGTTGGATACATTGAGAAAACAGTACGGAACCGCCTCTTATCACTTCGACATAAGAACATAGTGCTCTATAGTGGACTGCTGCAAAGGTGGCTTGCGCGCTCAGCTTTCTATACACCTCGTTAGTGTTGGTCTTTTGCCAAAAAATCCCAAATTCTGTCCTTGAAAACTACTTTGTAGAATTTTTTCTTTTGTTGATTAATAAATTTAATATTTCAACCAAAAAATTGGTAAAATACGAAGTTACATTGTTCAGAACTTCAAATGTGAAATAGTTTATATTTGATGTTTTGATTTTGTTTTTGGAGTATATAAAATAGTTTATATTTGAAGTTTTGAATTTGCTTTTGGAGCCTTAAGGCATAGTCTTGTGTTATAAAAATATTGCATCTTGAAGTTGAAGGCTTGAAATATCTCTGTTTGTGATGTGAACTAGTTATATTCTGCTCTTTATCTAGATCTCCTACCTCTCAGACTGACTTTTATATAATATGCTTATTCTGCGAATAGTATACGACTTTTTCACAACTTGTTGATCAAAATGGTGAATGACAAAGCATTTTCACCAAGTTGGTTGGTATCTATGACTTTGAAATGGCATGTCCTCATCCTCTATAGTTAGTTAATCTGATCTCGTTAAGGCAGACAAGCTTGTGGTCAATTTGTATCTTAATTTAAGTACAGTATAAAACAGCAACTAGTGTTACTCTCTCTAGTTATATTGAGGTAAAGAACCATGATTAGATCATCTGATCTCTTGCTTTCGTATGTAAAACACTACAAACAAGGATGATGATGTATTTAGTCAGGAGTTGGTAAATGACTGACGTTTCTGTTTTATTACTTGGGTTTTTTATATTTTAAGATGGTTCTTCTTGGTGATGACAATGACACTTTGACAAAGTAGATAGTGACATGGATTTCTCTTTGTGCTGTCTTTTTTATTTTCTTGTCGCATCAGCTTCCACTTGAATAAAGTGAATCACGTTTCAATATGTAACCATATCTTGTGGGCCTTGTCATCCAATGATTTGTTTATTTTCTCTTGATTCCTCTATGTTGTTCAGCCACACACTGTAGCCTCCCCCACTACTTCTGGTGTCATTATTTTGTAGCTAACGATGTGAAGTATAACAAAGCCATTTTAATTATTTCACATGTGTAAGAAAGCGAAAGCTCGTTCCTTTAGCTATCATTTGCCATAACTATGCTGTTAAAAAGTCTGCCTTCTTATTTGTTTCTAATGGGTTGTAAATGATCACATTCTTATCTTTGTACTTGCTAGGGCCAGACATCATATCCAGGTCCGAAAGCCAAATTCAATCCGAAAAATCTCAATGCGAATTCAATTTGATATGTAAAATATATGAATGTACATTCAATTAGAAGATATAGGATATCCAAACATGATTGGATAATATATGATTCACGAAGATAACTCAAATATATCCGAAATTATATAAGATGGCACCTTAAAACATAAGTATTTTTTTAATTTAAACCCAAACATGATATATATTTGTCAATTTGACATGTTATGCGTTATGGTTTTTTGAAGTTTTGTTTATTTTTGTATATTTGTGTTAGTTAGGATGCAAATATAAGTTTGAATTAAAAAAATTTAAAATATGTCAATACTATTAATAATTTTAATATTTGATACATTGATATATTCGATTATATTAAAAAATACCTGAACCTTGAACTTACTGACCGTAACCAACAGGCCTCTTAACGTTCAGCCCTAGTACTTGCTTTTGTGAAAAAGAAAAAAAAACGAATTACCACCAGAGAATTTTGAGATAAAAAAGAGAGCCCGGTAAGGTATGTTTGCTTTATGTCCTGTCGTTGTTCGTCTAATTATCAGCTAACTTATTTTAATTCTTATCTGATACATACATCTCATTGTTTTCACCAGTTGATGCACTTGCAGGTGACTAGTAAGGTATAAAGAATGAACCGAAAGTTTTAAGGAACCCCACAAAGATACAACAGTAGAGTGGACTCCAAAGTTAATGTTACTTTCGTTTTAATTATTTTGCAGAGGGGAAATTAGTATATACTATATACTTTGGCTCTTATCTCTTATACATTATCTCACTGTATTATTCTCAAACTTAGGAGTATTATTATCATCTAAGCCTAACACAAAAGAAAGTCGTCGGATATATATATAGCTCGGATACTCAAGTAAAATCGACCAAAACTCGACGACTTTTTTTTATCATATCTAATACTAATATTATTCCTTGTTTGCAGTGGATGGAAAGATTCTTTGGAGCTTCTTGTGGTTATCTTTTTGTTTCATTTGGCTGTATCTTTTACCTCAACTTCACTCGGTGCAGTGCCATGTAGGCTATGAGCCTGTAACCCACCAGCATCACTCCCATAACAAAAACATCTATCCATAAATTGCTGAGTCCCATGGCTTTGATTCCTGGGAAATCTCCAACTCTGCACCAGACCCCTTCTGAACACTCGTAGTAGTCGTCATCAGTGTATTGAATACCCAAAAGCAGCTTGTAGCAGTAGTAGCTATAGCTTAGGTACTTGAGCCATACAATGAAAGGAGGGATTTGTTGCACGTAGTACCCTCCAGCTATGAGAAACACTAGTGTAGTAACGGATGCTAACGTTGTGGCTTGCTTGATGTTCATTAGCAGAGCACCAAAGGCCAAGCCAAGGCCTTGAGCAACAAGGACGGAGTAGAGAACAACCAGTAGTGACAGGATAAACGTTGTGGGGTCAGGTTTGAGCCCACCCATCCAGTAAATTATGAACACAAAAGCAGTTGGTAGTGCTAGTTCCAAGGGCAAGTCTCCAACGTTTCTAGCCATGAAATAGGATGAAAGGCGGTACATTCCTGAAGACCTCTCCTTGATTAGCATTCTCTTCTCTTGTGGAAATGTGAAAACCGCGTTGTATAGTGGATAGAATCCCCAAAAGACTGAGAAGAAGAAGAGCAAAGCAGTCTGCAATATGTAGAATGATTGTTACAACACTAATGTTGACAATTCAAGATGATCATTATCTATTTTATTCAAGCCAAGAAGAAGAGACTTACTCTATCTTGGAGGTGAGATTTTGGAGTATGCCACCAAAGAAGGCCACCAAGAAAAGCCACACTGATGACTTGGAAAATCCTGAGCTTGTTAAAAGATTCGAATCTCCTCTCTCTGACCCCTCTTTGGAGCAATACGGTGAACTGGTACCACCAACTTGTGCACCATTGTTCTGACTTGATATTTTTTGCTGCTCCATTTAAAGAACAGAATCATGTCAGGTTAACAGCAGGAGAATCAAACAAGAGATACTTCAGAAAAAGAAAAAAGTACCAGCAGATTTGGTGTACTCAAAGTTATGGGAATCCGCATTGCAGAGTTCAGCTTTCAGTTTGGTAGAAATGTTCTTCTCATAAGCTGAAATAAGAGCTTCTTTCACTGTCTTCTGTTCATGTTCTGAGGTCTCCTTTTGAGAATCAGGTGGGATTCCTGCAGGTTTTGCCAAGTTTTGATGAATTAGAAAGACTTTTTTTATTTTTCTCAGTATTCATCAGGTATAAGCTTAAAGAGAAAGGTTTACCATTTGCAAGGTCTAGTAAAAGGTCAGCTGGATTAACTGTCATGGAAGTGGAGAATCCAACAGAACTGAAATATTCCAAAGCAGAAGATGCAGGGCCATAGTAGATAGGACTACCTTCAGACAGCAAAACCACCTTGTCAAACATATGGTATATGCGGCTTGATGGCTGATGAATGGTGGTGACCACAGTTCTTCCCCCAGATGCCAGCCTTTTGATTGTGGTCAGGATCCGGTGAGCAGTGGTGGAATCAAGACCTGAAGTGGGTTCATCAAGAAGGAGCAAGCTAGGATTGATCAGCATTTCTTGACCAATGCTAACTCTTTTTTTCTCCCCTCCTGATATGCCTCTGAACAGTGGTCCTCCTATCATGCTGTTTGTACATCTAGTCAATCCAAGTTCAGAGATAACTCGGTCCACATGCTCAGCCTTCTCTTCCCTTGTTAAACTGCTTGGTAGACGTAGAAGTGCAGTAAAGAAGAGAGTCTCCCAAACGGTGAGATGAGGGTACAGGACATCATCCTGAGCAACAAAACCTGTTCTGCGCTTGATGCAGCCAGAGAAAGGCTGGCCGTTGTAGATGACTTTCCCTGAGAAAGTTTTGGAGAGGCGGCCCCCAAGAGCTGAGAGAAGAGTGGTTTTGCCACTGCCTGATGGACCTAACATAGCTAGAATCTCTCCTGGACAAACCATCCCGGTTATTCCCTTAAGAATCGTCTTCTCTTTGCAGCTCCATGATCCTAAACACTGACCTGTCTGCTCTATCTTAACCTTGTACACAACCTCCTCAAACTGTACAACCACAAAGCAATCAATAGAAAAAATTGTAAGAATGATACCCCGGCTTGTTATCAAGTACCAGGCTAGATGAAGAGAGAGAGAGAGAGAGAGAGAGAGAGAGAGAGAGAGAGAGAGAGAGAGAGAGAGAGAGAGAGAGAGAGAGAGAGAGAGAGAGAGAGAGACACACACACACACACCTTGAGAGTTATGGGGTACATGGAAAGCTGGAAAGCAGGCTGTGAAGTGACTACAGGGAAGGCTAGTACAGGCTCGCTCTGTGTTTCTGACATATCTGTCAATCCTTGCACTATGGCTTCCCCATTTACTTCAGGCCGTGGTGCTATGCAGTTTTGATGCATGATGGATCCTGAACCAGTTTCTTTACTAGTTCTTGTAGGTGTAGCCGTTGTGATGCTCTTATGAAAAGTTCTTAAGGGTGGTAACGTTTGCCAATGTAAAGAAGAAAGGCAAGAAAGCTTATAAAGCGAGTGCCTTGTATAACTTTCTTCTTGATCTCCTTCAAAGGGAACCCATGTGAGCACATGAATATATAGTAGTGTGAAAAAACACCCTCACACTTCATGTTGTGTTGTAAGAACAGAAAGACGACGAGAGAGACATTAAAAAATAAATAAAAGACTTTCTTTACGATGTTGGCCGATCATCGTCTATGGTGGGTTCCCACCTCCTCTCTCTCTCTCTCTCTCTTTCTCAGTTTAATAATTTATTCTAAAACTAATATTTATACATATCTCTTCCTTTCTTCCATTTATCAGAATCTTACATCTTATTCCATTTATATTTCTCTTAAGATAAATAAATAAAGCACCATCTCCAGTCTTCACTCCTGTGGACTCTAATATATATTGCAACTGTCATTTTACCAACGTTTTTTTTTTATATTGAAAAATCATGGGCTGTTGTTAGATTTTACAATGCTCTTAACCGTTTGATGTGACTGCAGATAATAAAAGTGACACGGTCTTTGGCCAAGTTCTGATAAAGGAGCTCAAAAGCATAAGAGTACTAGATGCTTAAATTATTAAACCAACTTGGTAACTTCTTCAACTTCTTTCTCTCTTTCACACACAGATGATTTACACTTACATAAAAGAAAAAGGTGGATGGAAATGAAAAGGAAGAGACCAATGATTATGCTCTCCACCATTTCAGAACTCAAAAAAAAAAACCTATATCACAATCGATCCAAGTGGGAGGATCCTCTAAAATCTTCAAAATATCTTATTTTTCTTAAATAGTATTTTAAGCTATGTTATTTTTGTAGATATATATATATATATATATATATATATATATATATATATATATATATATATATATATATATATATATATATATATATATATATATCACATGCCATCTCACATCATTTGTTATATCTCTGCATTATCAAGCTCTCATGTGCTGGTGTTGTCTGCATGTGAAACACTTTGTTTCCTCAAGAAAACATTTCTTCACATCATATAAAATAGTAATTAGATTTAGTGAACTGGTCACAAATGAACTTCCTTCAGTTACCCATCAGCAAAAACTCAAAAATGTCCACTGCAGCGACAGTTTAATGATTCTTTCAGTGTGACTCATGTCTTTCAACTGGTCATATCTTGTAGGCGAGTTCATATCACACATGAAAAAGTTGCAGCATGCCTGCGACACAAAAACCAACCATTCACGAAAAGGTCAGATTCTTGGGATAGCCTGAGAATCTTATACCACTATTCCTGTGTAACCACCAGAGACTTTATATATGCGATAACACTGATTTTTGTAAACATATCTGTCTTATCCGGCCGATGGTAAGTTCGTTTTTTTTTTTTTTTTTTTTTTTTTTTGATAACCCAGTATCCGACCACAAAGCGTGATCGATTAGCCCACCGGGCCTAAGCCCATGCCATGACAGGATTTTTAAGCGTCCACTTAAGGGCCCCTGGTTACGCTAAGTGGTCTGGAGCGCCACACCAACTCCGCAGGTAAATTATGTGGTGGCCGGGGTTCGAAGTCGGGTGGCGGGCACCTCAGCCGAGGTTCCTTTACCACCAGGCTACGAAGCCCGGTTGGTAAGTTCGTTTTCATTGAAGAAATCTGTAGTGTCTGGTTAAATATATGGATAGAGACATATAGAATGATTAGGCTTAACCTCTAGTGAATTCTCCATCATCTATATAGAAGACAAAGTATCTTTGCACGTTCTTCTTGTTGTTATATCTACAAAATGGGTTACATTTTCAGACAAAAGTTGACACTAGAGGCATCTTTTCCAACGTCACATTATACTAAATGCTCTCTTTTTTTTTCCTTAGAATTTTTTTATACAGAAAAGTATACTACGTAAGACCTTTGGTGCATTTAATTTCCAGATCCGGAGCGAGTCTGCTAATAACTCAGTTAAAGGGGGTGAATTGTCTTTTCCATCAACTTGATTCGAACCAGGATCCAAGAAGACTAGACAAGAGGCAGCAATTTAAGAAATTAAATTTTCATTTTATTATTGTTTCTTGATGTGTCGAAATTCGATAGAGAGACATTTTGGAAGTTTTTTTTTTGTAACACATGTATCATTTTTCAAGCCAAAAAATAGAATCGCTTATTCACTATTTTTTTACCTGGGCTGAACATAATTTCTAGATCAGAAATATAAACCTGATCCGTAAAACCAGAACACGAACCTGATCCAATATATAAATGTATCCAAACGAGTATTAACTAAGAGAAGTTTAGATATCCGAACTTGAAATAGATAATATCCGATATCAATAATTATATAAATTGTAACCTAAATATATTTTTCTCCCAAATTCTAAATATGTTGTGAAAGTATCTTACCTTACTTGTTAAGGTTTAAAGATTTCTAGATCTAAGTATGTGATTCAAATCTCAAACTATGCAATTTTTTGCAGATAAAAGGATGTAAGCGTTCAGGGGTTTTAGAGTATTGCAGGAAGAGCTATTCGTTCGTTGTGGTTGTCTGCTGTGAAGAGAGCCAGTCCAACAGAGAACCGTTCGTCGATCCAAGTGTTTCGGAGAGAGCTTCATCGTGGAATTATTAATTGTGGAACTGTTCATCAATATTACATATGCCGCACGTAGTTGATCATCATATGTAATAGAGTTAGAGATTATATAATGATGTAATGTGTGCTACCATTGTTAAAAAAATCCTAAACATGTTGAAGGCTGATTTTATATTTAATGAAATCTTTATTATTATCTAGTTAAAATAATTGATTTTAGAGTTTAGGGTAAAAGACTTTTTAAGAAGTCTGTCAAAAAATTATTCATTAAAAGACTTGTTCACAAGTCCTTTAGTAGCAGACTTCTTCAGTAGTTTTCTAGTAGCGGACTCTCCACTGAGTTTTTTTAACCAATTTGAATTTTGTCTCTTATATAAAAAATTTACACATACTCTTTCTTTCTATCAAAAGGCTACAACAAAAATTTAATGTTACTCACTTTAGAATTTTGTAACATCTCTCTAATCTCTTTGAACTTGAAGTTACCAAACTTTATGTCAATTTTCATCTATTCGTCTTATGTTTTTCTCACCATTTTATCTTGTTTTTGCAGTTTTTATTCCATCATTTTCATCTTACACTCCTAAAAGATAGATTTATAAATTTTGTATATTTATTTTTGTGTTTTTTGTGTTAGATTGAAATAAATATATAGATTCATTCTAATGTGATTATTTTGTTTATTATTTAAGCATAGAAATTTATATTTTAAAATTTTCTCTGTTTTGAAACCATTTTAACGTTTTTTAATATACAAATTTTTAGATCTGAAGACAATATCAAACATAAGACTTCATTGTTAGACTTCTCCTTATGTTTTCTAGAGAAGTCTGCTTTGCAAACTACCAAATTTGGTAAGATTTTTTTTACCAATTTTTAATGTTTTTTGTATTAAATCTAAATAAAGTTATAGATTCAACTTAATGTGATTGTTCTTAATTTTACCTTAAAATTGTATTTTTTATGATTTATTTTTCTTTCTCAATATATATATATTTGATATATTCATATCTTGTGTGTGCTAAAACCAATAAAAGTATAAAAATCACAGATCATGTGTTTTCTTGTTATTATTTTAGTTTTGAAAGTTCTTTATCCAAAAAAATATAAAGTATATTTTTTTGTTAAATTCATATAAAAATATTTATTAAACTTACTGAATTTTTTATCCTTATTTAATTTTAATTATTTTTTATTTATTTTAAAAAGTTCTCTGCTTGTAATCATTTTAAAAAATTATAGATACGCATGTGAATTAACAAAAAATCTTAAATATTCATTTTAAATTTGAAGAAAATGCATTTTTAAAAAAAATTAACAGATGAGACTTGTTGAAAAGTCTTCTGTTTAGGTTATTTTTTAATTATAAATTATAAAGGAGATTTCTCAAGAAATCTAGTCAATTAGTAGAATTCTTAAGAAGTTTTCTTTTGTAAATTGTTGGATTACTTTTATATTTGATTTTTTATTAGAGAAAATTTTCATAAAAATCTTCTGTGATGAGCATGTTAGTTATGAAATTGACTAAAACTTTGAAAAAATATAACTTCTGGAAAGAAAACTTCCGGAGAAATCTTCTTTCAGAAAACTCCTTAAGAAGTATTCTTACAATCACATGAAGTCTCAAAAATCTGATAAGAAATATGCAAATGTTATTTTTGAAATTAGCCATGTTTAACTTGATAAGAAAATATTTCTGAAGATGTCTTCTATGAAAATAATTTTATAGAAGTCTGTTTTAGAAATCAAAAGATTGACCAGAATCTCATACTAAAAATAAAGAAGACTTCTCAATAAGTTTTTTTGGTGGAAGATTTCTCAAATAATCTTCTAATCAACAAGTCTTCTAATTATTTAATTTTAATAAAATGTTTATCATTATTGTCATTGCAAAGATAATCTAAGTAGACTTCTTATTAGACTCTGGAGATTTCATGTAACTGTAAGAAAGCTTCTTCGGATTTTTTTTTTTAAAGTCAATTTTTGTAAGATTTTGGTTAGCTGCTTAATTAAGTAGCCTATCAAAAAAAACTTCTAAAGAAGTCGACTTATTTTTTTGTTACAAAGATAAGTTAGAAACACACACGAAATAGTCAATTTCAAAATTAACTTATGCATTGATCACAAAACTTCTCTAGAAATTTTCTTCGTGACATAGATCTGAAAAAGTTTAAATATTATTTTTACATTAGGTAAGATTCATGTTTAACTTCTCAAAATGCACATAACTTCTTAATGAAAGTTTTTCATTCGTTTTTGACCAAAATTCATGAATTTGAATAATTCTAAGCTTATAATTTAAAATAAAAAGTTGGAATTTTGGGTTAATATGAGAGAGAAAGTGAAAAATGGTTTGTTTGTTTAAGAAATGGGAATATTAAAATGAAGATGTTGATTTAATGTGCATTTAGAGCTTGGTTTAGTTGTTAATGATTCTTGGTATATTGATAGCAATTTTTTTTTTATATTGATTGATAGCAATTTGGTTAATAAATGATGAAAATAAAGATTTATGAGGAAAACCAGCAATTTTGAGAAAAGAAAAAAACTATTGTATAATCAAATCTTTTAAGATGAATAGGGAAACTAAAAAATTCCTAAAAAAATAAGTTACTTTTATGTTTGATTATAAATTTTAAATTATATTTGAAAGAAACCCAAAAATTAACGAATTTTGGCGTTGATAGAACGCAGATAAAAAGCTAATTATTTTTCTATTACATATAACGTACGCACAATGATAGCATTTTCGTTGCACCCACCAATTCAACGAAAACAATACAATAAAAACACTTAATTTCGGAATTAAATCTACTCATACAGGTGTACCGAAAGGTGTTAAAGGAAGAAAAGAAAAAACAACCAAAGAGGGATCTGATTCTTGTAATAGTGCCTTCTGGCCATTGAATACAAGAGCCAACACAGAACAGTAGGGGCATGTGGAGCTATATAATAAGTTTTCATCTTTGCTAATTGCAGAAAATGAGTATTATAAAATAAAACAGTTCCTTCTTTTTTTCTTTCTTTTATTAGTTTTTTTCTCTTGTTTTAAAATGTATTCTATATTATTCTCAATGTTTCTGCATTACTTTTCTCTTTCCCTTTCTATTTATAAAATGGAATCGATATGCTTAAGAGTCCGACTTAACTATACACTACTTTAATTTATTATAAATTTTTGAAACTGATGCTTCAATTTTAGAGGCAAAATTATAAAGGGAAAATTATAATTATACCACAAGTTTGATACCACTTTGCAAATTTACCTTTAATAAATGACAATTTTCAAAAACATCTTAATTTTTTGATGAAAATAGACTTCATTAATTTTTCTAAATATTTATAAAAAATTTAAAAATTCAACTCTACCTCCTTAACACTAAAACCTAAACTATAATCACTAAAGTGTAAACCAAATATTATTATATTTTTGATAATGTGTATTTTTGCAAAGTGGTACTTAAATTATGTTGTTCTTGGTATTTTTTCAATCATAAAATATTGTTTTTTTTTTCGTATCAGCATAAGCATACTCTAAGTAAAACTTTGTCATCCAAATATGAGACTCATTTTGGGTCTATTGATTTTGAGCACCACGTGTCAGTTTGTCCGCATATGTGTGTTGACCCCTTGGTACATGTATGATCTGAAAAGTATAGAAATTTTCCTTTGATCCGTTATATTTCTTCTAGATATCATGTAAATACAGATCATTCTTCTGGTTCCAAATTCATTTTTACTATCTAAAAATAATGTGTCGCAAAAGTCAATGCGAATTGTCGGGTTTTTTTTTTCACACTCCACTACCCAAATGAGGCTTCGATCTCTAAGTGCAAAAAGGATATACTATACCAACCATTTTTTTAAAAAAAGATCTTCTTATCCCACCGTCATCGCCGGCCGGACAAACCCTTCCAACAAATGAGGAGTGAGCCAAATGAACACGACACATCCAGTGAAGAGATCCCGGACAGGGAAGTCAGAAGGTCTGCAATGTGCTTATTCTTCATGGTAATTCCTGAATTCCAATGTCTGCAGTGTAGAATGTAGAAATTGAGTTTGATAACTACTTTGGACCACCAGAATTTAGGCTTCCTTCCTTAGTAGTGATTTTGTTTCTGTCAATTTTAGAGTATCTCTAAAATTGCTAGCAATATCTAAAAAAAAAATTGCACCATTTCTAAATATATCATAATATCCAAACAAAATAATCAGCCCATGAGTACAAAGTAATTCTTCAAAATATATAGTCCAAATTCATGAATGCTGATTGGGTGGGGAACCTCGTCAAATTAGTTGGAATGGTTGATAAACCCCATACATGCAACACTGGCGGACACTCAGAAATAGTTTATTACTTCATCTTCCGCACCATATCTTGACATTGTATATCACATTTTATTCTTCGATTTCTTAAAATCTTCTTCACTTGTAAGCATCTTAAAATAATCTGTCAGATAAAATATTTTTGTTTTTGAGGATATTTTAAATTTTAGGAATGAGCATATAGAGCTTTTGTGTTTGGACTAAAAATTCATTTGTATACCTCTATTCGAATAAAGTTACTTAATTTGATAACCATATTTAACTGTGTAGTTTTCGATTGATTAAAATGCCATCACTCCTATCGTCAACATGTATCTGCCTAATGGTATTTTTTCAATAAGTATAGCATTATCCTTGTCTATTAAAAGTCTAATTACTTGAGATTTCCATGTATGTGATATAGGGTAAATAAGCCTGTCTACATTAAATGCATAATCAAAAAAATATGATTTACTATTTTCTAGTTTCCGATGGTTGGCTAGGATCCAAGGATCATTCAATATTGAAATAGAAGTTCATGTTTCCATTTTTTAGATTAGTACTTTGTTAATCATAAATTTAGTCGATACAATACTACGCCGAAAATTGAATATGAACAAATGGGTTCTAAAGGGTAATTATGGAACTTTTGCTTTAACTTTTTAACTCTTGTTTAAAATATTATTATTATAATTTGTAAGTACAGATATAACAAATGCCTTAACAAATAATTCTATCTACTATAAAGAAATTACAACGATCAGAATTTATCTTTACTTACACAATGAACATATTATTTATCTCGTGTTGAAGATTTATTTTGGGTTTTTTTTAAAGCTATTTCTACTAATTTTCAAAATTTACGTAGAAAATTAATTAACGTCTATATTAACCGCTAGACTAAAAAAACTAAGGTTTTCACAATTATAAGTTATAACTATCACTTTTGCATATATTTATGTAATTACTGTCTCAGTAGTTGAGGTTGTAGTTATTTTCTTTATTCTAAGGTCAAAGCTTTATACATAATAAACTTATTGAAGGACATTTGTTTATAACTGTTACTTGTCTAGAGATCGTGTTGCGTCTACGAGCTAGGGGTGGGCGTTCAGATACCCGTTCGGGTTTGGATCGGGTACTTCAGATTTTTGGGTATTTCGATATAGAGGTATAGAACCCGTTCGGGTATTTTTGTATTTCGGATCGGGTTCAGGTATTTTTAGTTCGGGTTCGGTTATTTCAGGTCGGATTTTCGGATATTTCAATTTTGAAAGAAAAAAAATAAAATTTTCATTTCTCAAGTTTCTTGTATATAAAATATAAATTTCACTTAACTGATTTTTATTTTTTATAGATTGAATGATTAATAGATTTGAGGATAACATTTCAGAATTAAAAAGACACTAATTTGGTTATTGTTTTTAAATTTTAGATATAACTTTTGTTAATGCATGAAACAAAAAGTTTGACATATATTTAAAGTGAGTATCAAATCATTTTTATTCATAATTATATGTATATAGTTTTAAAGTATGAATAACATCAATATATAGATATTTTAAATAAATTGAGAGATGTAAACTAAAAATATAAGGTAACTATACATATGTTCGGTTATCTTCAGATATCCATTCGGATTCGGATATTACCCGTTCGGGTACGGATATCCAATCTCACCTAATTCAATACCCATTCGGGTATTTTACTACTTCAGTTCGGATTTTGGTTCGGGCTTTTCGGATCGGGTTCGGATGCGGCTTCGGGTATCAGGTAAAGTACCCACCCCTACTACGAGCACTGAGACTTATGTTTTCCTTTTTTTCTTCTTTTTGTTATTCCTTAAGAATAATTACATTATAAAAACTGTTCTAATCTATTAGAAATCTATTTGGATATAACCTACTAAACACTGTGTGTAAGTTTTTTTTTCGATTACCAAACGTTAATGAATCTAATCAATATTCTGTATATCTATTAAATATAATTAATCAAACATGACGGATGATTTTTTTTCTATTATATTACGAAACATAAGTTCATTACATGTGATCTATGATGCACAAAGTAAATATAAATTGTTGATGCACATAAAAATACATATCCTACAATTATATATATTTTGGTATTAACAAATGTAATTATATACTTTAATTATATAACTAAATCGTCTTGGCCTAGTGGTAAAGGAGTTCCACGTAGAATTTTCATCTTGAGTTCCATTGGACTTGGTTATCTAGCCGTGTTATTTAGATGAATTAGTTGCATACTCCAACACAAAATCTTATGGGAATAGTCTTTGGTCTAAGAATTTTTTTGGAATTTCATGATTATAAAAGACAAACTAATGTTTATTAGAGACTATAATATGACTCGAAGCTTATCCTCAAAACTGCAAAAAGTAGGCTTTGAAATATCTTGTAAGTAGATGACATACAATATTGCATTTGCATAATAACAACTAAAGAAAAGATAATGAGAGGTTTCATCTCAATCGCAACATCTTGGACATAATGGATCAACTAAGATTTTCCACTTCTTTAAACTGTGGCGGAATCCAATCCCTCCTGAACCACTCGCCATAGAACATGATGGAGTTTGGGAGTGAACTTTAATTTTCAAATATTATGAGTAGTATCTGGATAGGAAGCTAATGGTGGGCGTGAAGGTAAAACCCTATTGTTAATGAAATGGTAACCTGAATTGGCTCTGACTTGGCTGTATAATTACCATCATTGTTGTAGGACCATAGAACTGAGTCGTCAGTAGATATCAGAGGGAGATATAGGGGTGGGCGTTCGGATACCCGTTCGGGTTTGGATCGGATATTTTGGATTTTCGGGTATTTCGGTATAGAGGTATAGAACCCGTTCGGGTATTTTTGTACTTCAGGTCGGGTTCGGGTATTTTTAGTTCGGGTTCGGTTATTTCGGGTCGGGTTTTCGGATATTTACATTTTGAAAGAAAAAAAATTAAAATTTTCATTTCTCAAGTTTCTTATATATAAAAATATAAATTTCACTATTATCTAATTTTTTATTTTTGATAGATTGAATGATTAATAGATTTGGAAATAACATTTCAAAAATAAAAAGACACTAATTTGATTATTGTTTTTAAATTTTAGATATCACTTTTATTAATGCATGAAACAAAAAATTTGGCATACATTTAAAGTGTGTATCAAATCATTTTATTCGTAATTATATGTATATTATATGATTTTAAAGTATGTATAACATCAATATATAAATATTTTAAATAAATTGAGAGATGTAAACTAAAAATATAAGGTAACTATACATATGTTCGGTTATTTTTGGATATCCATTCGGATTCGGATATTACCCGTTCGGGTTCGGATATCCAATCTCACCTAATTCAATACCCATTCGGGTATTTTGCTACTTCGGTTCGGATTTCGGTTCGGGTTTTTCGGATCGGGTTCGGATGCGGTCTCGGGTATCGGGTAAAGTGCCCACGCCTAGGGAGATAGCTCTTGTGGACAAGATAATGATTACCTTGTTTGATCATATCATTAAACATTTCATGATCCCATTGTCCTGTCTCGACGTTAATGAGTTCCTTAACCTTGAGTAGGGGTTTTTCGTACAACAATATATTTGATGCTTGAGGAGCGATTGTTGGTAGCCATGGCTCATAAATGTTTGTTGTTTCAACATTACCAATAGAAAATCGTAATCCCTTAGTTAGTAACTGACCTCCAAGCTGGAGGAATTGCCATCTATAAGGTTGAGTACCTTTACTTGCTTGGAGTAATGTATTGTTGTGGAAACACAAAAATTCATGACATGGTAGAGTAGACTATTGGGACGGTTTAATAGTTTCCACACTTGGTTACCCAGAAGAGCTTGATTAAGCTGTGGAGTTTTAAGATCAATTTCCTTAGGTTTTATCTTGTTTTAGTTTGTGATTGATTTCTGATTTGCCGTTTGATTTCAGGTTTGTACGAGATCAATGCTAGAAAGTAAATGCACGCAATATTGTTTGCCTGGTCTTCGATGATCTACTCACCAGTGAGGAAGACTACGCCCTCAGCTGATCCACTATCAATATCGATAAAATACACGAGATTGCAACAATGGCGGATCTATAGAAAACAGCGTACAGGCACGAGAAATAAAGCTCACTTATTGTATCCTCTTTGACGCCGGGAAGTCACTGTCGGAGCTGTCCGAGCTGACTGATCTCCGCCTTCGCAACTCCATCGAACGTCAGCCTCACAATCCTAAGCTAAGTATTCTCTCTCTCTCACTTATCCACTTGTACTATTGAAAAAACGCAGCCTTCCACTTATCGAGTATTATCTTTGGGCTGAGACTTGGGTTGCTCTTCTTCTTGCAGGTTTCGGATGGGCCAGAACTAAACCAGATGAAGTTGGGCCATGAGGAAAGAATCCCACTCGACGTTTGACTGAACTTAGGCTCACAATCTCCACATTTCAGACATAACATCGAATTTTGTCTCTCTCTCAGCAAAAACCTAGCCTCCAGCCTCTCTCCCTACTTGCTAAGTCGATTCGTCGCCTCAATCTCACCGACGTTGATTCGATGAATTTCAGAGCTTCTTCTCAGTTTCTCTGATCTCTAAGAGTTACCGTAGCAACCAAGGTACTCTCTGAATCTCTTCATGTTTTTCCTTTTGATGATGACCAAGAACATGTCGTTCTGTCTCTCACCTCAAAGCTCCTCTTTTTTCATGCAGATACTGAAGAATCCTTTCACTGACATCATACAAAGAACTCTGCATGTACCAAATATCAACCGACAAACTCTTTAACCTCTCTTCATGTACACTATATGAGCCAAAACCGACTGATCTAACCATCAAACCCCAAAAGCTTCAACCTTTATCAACCGCGGCCTCAGATAAGTCATCTCTGACCTTTCTCCTTCTGCTATTACTTAAAATTTTTAGATGCAGACTGATGAAGACAGTAGAAAACTCTTGCTGACACTGATATTCTTTCTGTTTCAAGAAAGAAAAACCCGAAGAGACTCCACCTGAAATTGTACATCTCCAAAGAACTCCACCTCGCTTCAAATATTCGGGTAACAAACTCTCCTTTTAAGATTGAGTTGGTTTTAGAATTAACAGATGATTAACTAATATCTCAAAATTTGATATTAACTAACCTTACGTATTTTCCTTGCGAGGTAACAAACATCGTTGACTCGTCGTTACCCGGAGCCGCTCCTACTTTAGAACAAGTTCACAAGTTCAGAGCAAAGTCTAAACTTCGGACCATGTAACACTTTATTTAGGAAATCAACTGGGTTTTTGCTTGTGTGAATTTTGTGTAGACAGATACCACCCCGAGCAACAATATCACCGATGAAGTGGTACGTGTTTGCAATGTGCTTTGTCCTTTCATGAAACATTTTATTCTTTGCTGGAGCTAGGAAACTCTGTGATTAAAATTCATCTTTACACTTCCTATTTGTAACCCAAATCTTCGCAAATACCCCTCAACCAAATAGCTTCCTTGGTTTCTGAAGAGAGTGCTATATACTATGCTTCAGTGGTCGACAAAGCAACAACTGACTATAGATTAGACCTCCATGAAATTGTGTTACCCCAAACTTTGAAAACATACCCAATAACTAAACGTCATCTGTTTAAATCAGCTGAGTAATCTGAATCTGAAAAATCTTCAATTGAAAACACTGAACTCTTAACAAACGTTAAGCTGGTCTTTGATTCACCTCTTCAGTAATTTAAAATCCACTTTACAGCCAACCAATGATCCAACCCTGTCTTTGCCATAAACCTGCTCACAACTCCCACTTCGTGTGTTAAGTCTGATATGGAGCCAATCATGGCATACAACAGGCTTCCACATTACTCGCATACGGAAATTCCTCCAGCCTTTTACCTTCTTCTAGAGCCTCCTCCTTGTCTAGACTCTTAAATTTGAATTGAGTCGCCAAAGGAGTTGTGACTGGCTTAGTATCTTCCATTCCAAAAGTCTTTAGGACCTTCTCAATGTAGTTTTCTTATGATAAGACCAGTGTTCTCTTCTTCCTATCACATATAATATCCATTCCAAGAATCATAGAAGTCTTTCCCAAATCCTTCATTTCAAACTCTCTGCTTAGACTATCTTTAATCCTTTGAACCTCTGTCAAATTCCCTGAAACAATCAGCATGTCATCAATGCACATAAGTAGGTAAATAGCCTTAGGAGTGTTTACATTTCTCATGTAGACACACGAATCATAGATGCTCTTTAGAAAATTTATTTTTCTTCATAAACCCATCAAACCTTAGATTCCACTATCTAGAAGATTGCTTAAGGCCGTATAGGGACTTCCTTAGTAAGCAAGCCTTGTTTTCATCCCCCCGTTTCACATATCCTTCACGTTGATCCATTAGAATTCTTTCATCTAGATTTCCATGAAGAAACGCGGTCTTGACATCTAACTGTTCCAACTCAAAATCTTTGTTCACCACAATTGAAAGCATTATTCTTATTGAGAAATGCTTGACAACTGGTGAAAATATTTCATTATATTCAATGTCTCTCTTCTGAGAAAACCCCTTAGCTACTAGTATGCCTTTAAACCTTCTATCCTCAAGTCCTGGATACTCGGTTTGTACTTGAAAATCCACTTGCAACCCACTGTGTTCTGATATTTAGGTTTCTCAATTAGATCCCAAGTGTGATTCCTCTCAAGTGAATTTATCTCATCATCAACAACATTTTTCCAGTGCTTCGAATCTTTACTCATTTTGGCTTCCTCGAAAGATTTAGGTTGTTCTTTCTCAATGTCCTCTGCAACTAGCATAAGAAAACAAGTTAGCATCATCATATCTAGACAGTGGTATGAAATTCTTTCTTCGAACACGATCCATAGCCAAAGAGTAGTTATCAACTAAACTCGTAGTCTCAGTGTTCTCTGCAAAAGTTAAACCTTTTGTCTCATCTTCACTTTCTGATTTTTCTGACCCTTCCTGATCCTCAAATTCCCCATGAGATAAACCTGAACTAGATGTCACCATGCTCATAGCCAGAACCACTAGGACTCCATATCAGACTAGGACTGAATGAAACTTTCTTCTTAAGTTTCTTAGTCTCCTTTTCTGTGATAGTCGAATCTTCTTATTATGTTGTAGTCTTCTGAGTTAGAGTATCCTTGTAGATTCCATCCTCTCTGAAAATGACATTTCTGCTTTTAGTACACTTAAGATCTTTTGTTATCCAGACCTTGTAGCCTTTAACCCCAAACGGATAACCCAAGAAAACCCCTTTGACAGCTTTAGGACTCGTCTTTCTTGAGTAAAATGAACGTAAGTTGTGCAATCAAACCTTCTTAAGTGTGATAAATCAAGCATGTTACATGACCAAACTTTCTCTGGTAGTTTAAAGTCAAGGTTGAATTTGGTGTCTTGTTTATCAAATACACTACTGTAAAAGTAGCTTCTGCCCAAAACTCTGGTCCCAAACTAGCTTCTGCAAGCATACTCCTCACTTTATCCATAATGGTGTGGTTCATACGTTCTGAAACCCCATTCTGTTGAGGCGTGTAGGTGCAAGTTTAATGCCTCTTGATCCCAGCCTTTCTGCAAAACTCATCAAACTGGTTGTTGCAATATTCTAATCTATTGTCAGTTCTAAGACACTTGATCTTATTCTCTGTGTGGTGCTTCTTTCCACTCTTTAAACTTTGAGAATGCTTCCTATTTAGTCCATAGAAAATGGACACACATTCTTAGAGAAATCATTGATGAAACTTATGGAATATTTGCAACCTCCAAGACTTTCAGGAGTTGATGGAGAGCCCCAAAGATCTGAATGCACATACTCTAGAATCTCTTTTGTAGTGTGCTTAGCTGTAGGAAAGCTTTGCTTGTGCGATTTCCCAAACACGCATCCTTCACAGAATTCCAATTTTACCACCTTATATTTTGGAATATAACCTTCTTTCACAAGTAACTCCATGTTCTTAGAGCTCATGTGACCTAACCGTGAATGTCATATCGTAGTCTTAAATTCAATAGATTCACTGACATTAACTTCATCACGTAACACGGTTCGTTGTAGATAATAGAGACCATTCTCATACTTGCATGTGATCACCTTCTGTCCATCTTTGTAGAATGTTATAGTGAAGTCTCCACCTTCATACTTGCATCCTGACTTATCTAACATTCCATAAGAGATTAAGCTTCTACTCATGTCTGGTATGTAGCGTATATCTTTTAGAATAATCACTGAATCATCTTCATTTGTGATTCTGATCTTGCCAATGCCTTTAACTCACACTAAGTATTGTTTTCCATTAGAACTTTTCTTCTATCTCATTCCTTTAGATCAAACAAGACTTATTTATCCGAGTTATGTGAAAAAAATACAATCTGACTCTAGAACCCACTCCTTTCGTGAATCATGAGTGCTATCAATTAGGACTAGAGGTTGTTTTACTTCTGTTACAGCATTGACAGCTTGTTCACCATTACTCCTTTGACCTATGTCTGGACACTCACATTTCCAGTGGCCTTCTTTGCCACAAATGAAAAAAGCTCTTTGTCTTGTTAAATTTTCCCATGGACTTAGACCGATCACCTCTATTCTTTGACATGTTGTATTTATTGTTGTTACCATAACCAGATCGCTTAGATGATATTCCCCTTGATTCAACATATAACCCTTTAGAAGATGATTTCCTTATATTAAGTTAACCCTTTTGTCCAAGCTCTGCTTCTTTTGAATATGATGAGATAACAACTTCAGAGACAATAACAATATCTTTGCATGTTCCATATTGAAGAGTGTGAACCAATGTCTCATACGCAGCAGGAAGACCATAGAGCATCTGTATAAGTTGATATTTTTCTGTAATGGTAACTTTCAGACTTTCTAGATCCGCTATAAACTTCAAGAATATGTCCACATTCTCTTCTATTGACTTGTCTTCTTCCATTTTGTAACAAGAGAACTGCTTCTTCAGATATATCCTATTTGGAAGAACTTGAGCTGATACAAAATTTCAAGAGACTTCCACATGCCTAGAGCAGTCTACTCATGCATGACTTTCCTTAAGATGGAGTCGCTCAAGCAGGTACCAAGCAAAATTCTCGCCCTTAAGTCTTTTTCTGACTTCTTTTGATCTATCACTGGTTCCTCACCTTCTGTTTGTTTATATGAGGTAGAGTAAATTGTGATGCCATCACCTATAACTGCAAGAAGCCTTTCGATCTCAAGCTGCCCCATCATTTTATATTTCCACATACCAAAGTTTCCTTTACCGTCAAATTTCTTCATCTCAAATCTCCCGAGAGAAGGTTCCATACTGGACCTTCAGGATTTTGAGATTCACTGCAAAATAACAACACCAAAGCCCACAACCACAACAACACAAGCATGAAAACAAAACCTCATTCACAATGATCGCAGTACACGCAATCACCGATAAGAATCCTCTTCTTCCTTATCAGATCTGATCTAACTCTATATCGTAGCACCTAAACCTGGATGCTCTAATACAAATTGTAGAACTTTTAGACCGATTTCGCTAGTTTTTATCTTGTTTTAGTTTGTGATTGATTTTCGATTTGCCGTTTGATTTCAGGTTTGTACGAGATCAATTCGAGAAATTAAATGCACGCAAGATTGTTTTCCCGGTGTTCGCTGCATCCCTTAACTGATCCACTATCAATATCGATCAAATACACGAGATCGCAGCAATGGCGGATATATGGAAAAAAAGTCCAAGAACAAGAAATAGAGCTCAATTATCGTATCCTCTTTGACGCTGGAAAGTCATTGTCGGAGCCGTCTGATCTGACTGATCTCCGCCTTCGGAAATCCATCGAACGTCAACCTCACGATCCTAAGCTAAGTATCTTCTCTCTCTCTCTCTCTCTCTCTCTCTCTCTCTCTCTCTCTCTCTCTCTCTCTCTCTCTCTCTCTCTCTCTCTCTCTCTCTCTCTCTCTCTCTCTCTCTCTCTCTCTCTCTCTCTCTCTGATCGTCTTCTATCTCGCTCTTTGTTTCTGAAACTTGGCCCCGATTTTGTTATAATAAACTTCTCACTTGTACCATTGCAAAAATGCATCGTTCCACTTATCGAGTATTATCTTTAGGATGAGACTTGGGCTGATCTTCTTCTTGCATGTTTCGGATGGACCAGAAGTAAAGACGCCCACTCGACGTGTGGCTGAACTTAGGCTCACATAAACTGATGTAAATCCCAAAATCCAAGTCCACAATCTTGTTTGGAGTTGTTAATTTTTTCCATGCAACCCACGCCATACATTTTCTATCATTAGTCGTCCCACACCAAAACCGGGATACCAGACTGTCAATATCGCTACAAAGATCAATTGGTAACTGGAAACAATTATTTGAAAAAAACCAGCATTGCAAGAGCTACTGATTTGATCAGTACTTCTTTACCAGCTTCAAATAAAAATCAAGATTTCCATCTCTTAGTACACTGAAGAACATTTTCCTTGATGTATTGGAACATCTCTTTTTCCTTTCGCCCAAAATATTCAGGTAAACCAAGATATTTCCCACCACTGAGAATCTATTGTATATGCCCTCTGGTATGATTGAATACCTTTGAGCCAAATTTTATTGACGACTTGTCAAAGTTGATAAATTGAGCCGAATCATTTTCATAAAATATGCGTATATCCACTAGTCGTTTATTATTAGAAAAAAAACTGCTTTTAGAAGAAGAGAGAATGCTAACAAAAAAAATCTGATATAAAAAAACTAAGAATTATCGGTGAAAAAAATTATTTTTTAATAAATTAATTTTTTTATTAAGTTTGGTTTTATTTAAGAATGATTCTTTTATAGATATAATATCTTTAGATGTGTTATCAGTTTTTTGGGTATAAATGTATACATAGTTTACTAAATTTAAACATATTATTAAACACATGATACCTTAAATTTGGTTTTGCTTTGTTTTCTACTTTATATAAAATTATATTTGTCAAAATCAAAATTCGAGATGAGGTGAACGTTTTCTTTTGGTGTAGATGATAATATAATTTTATTATTTTTTCATTTATAGTATACTTATATAACATGATTACGTGTTTTAATATATATAAATATATATATATTGTATATTCTATGTTTTATTTTATATAATATTTTTTTGCCAAAATTTTATATAAATTTAAATGAATATATTTTCATATTAATGAAAATCAAGTAGTTGATAATCCATTTATTTAGTAAATTTGATGAAACAACTTGCAAAAGCCTAATTACAGTTTTATACGGTTTCAAGTAGTTTTCAAAAATTATCCCATTATTTTTGATTATTTTTTTCCTTTATAAAAATGAATTCTTAAGTTAAAAAAAACTACTAAAAAGTGTGACTAGTAATAATTAAATTAATATATAAGATTTATGAACTAATATTTACTAAAATTATTAGAATCACCAAAATTATGCTAGTAAAATCAAGATATTTTTAATTAAAGAGTTGTTAATAAAATATAATATAGAATTTTCAGTAAAAGATCTGTTAGAATCATCAAGAGTTTTATACATAATGAAATTTAGAATATCTTAATAAACAATGCAGTTGTGATAATGGTGCATTTCAAGATTGTGATAATGGTGCATTTCAAGTTGTGATAATGGTGCATTTCAAGATTGTCGTATAAATTTAATCAAAAAAAAAAAGATTGTCGTATAAACTAAAGAAGTTTGGTTTGGTAGTTTTGGTTGTAGATGAGATTTTTAGTACGATTTTTTTAATTTATATGTAGATTGTATTAAAATAAAATAATATAAATTGGTTGTGGTGGTTAGCATAAGTTTTTTATCTTTTTAGTAAGATGATATTTTTTTGGTCTAAATGTTAAGAAAATAGTAAGATGATATTGTGCTTATTTACATACGAAACTAGCTGTATATGTTTAATTTTAACGATATAGTATATGATAATGTAATCATAATCTCGTTTTATTAACCAGTATAAAAATTTTGTATATGAAACATTTGTAGAAATCCAAATATTCTATGTAGTCAAAATAGAAAGTGAAAAAATCGATATGCGGAACATTTTATGATATTTTTTAATAATTATTGTTAGAATATTATTAGGATAATGAAAATATATATATTAATAATTCTTTAAAGAAGAAATTTGTTTAAAAATAACACATGAAAGTTTTCTATTTCTATTTTAGTTGATAAAATGATTAGATTTTTTTATTGTTTCACTATAAGTATGTATGTCGTTCATTTCAGGTATCAAAGGATTAAATTCTATTTTGTTAAATATATAGAATCATTTTCTCAACATGCATGTTTGAATAAAATATAGCCACTAATATACCATCAATTATAAATTATGTCCATTTAGGTTAAGAAAATCTTAGTGAAAGAGACGTACCATTTCACTTTCAACTACTCATTCGTATTTCCAAATAATATTTTACCCTAACTCGAATCCTCAAAAAGAGATACGGCCACTATTTATCATTTCATTTACCAAAAAATCATTATTTTATCATATAGCATACTCCTATTCATATTTAGAAGACTTTCTATTACAAGTTATTCACCTTCTTTATTAATAAGAATTATTCATTGTTTTTTTTTTTTTTTTGAACTAAGAATTATTCATTGTTTCTTTTTTTTTTTACAGTCAGCATATAAAAGATAAATCTAGTAAGTATCCGTAAAAGGTTAATTGTTAGTATTAATCAAGTAAATAACCGACGCTTTAAAATATGAAAAACACGATTCTTCGTACGACCATTTCTTGTAAAAAAAACAATTGTGTATTACTAAGTATGGCCTCATAGATCACTTTGCCGTCTTAATATGTCTCCCATAGAGTTTTACTCACTAAGTTCAGTTACAAAAACTGGCCAATCTTCCGGTATGGAGATCATTTTAAATAATTCTTGAAAATCAATTAAAAATGCTGCAATAACTTTGACGGCGATTTAAGCATTTCAAAATCCATATCAAACGTTTAAGTTGAGTATGTAATGGTGAAATTTTCTTGTGGTATCTTTGCAATCCAAGTAAATCTATCGATCCATCTTGTAATTGCAGCTTCGAACTCACACCACTAGTGGTGTCATCACTTTTCTATAATCCATCAACGCTAGCTGCTGCATATGTATATAACTATATAAGTATTTTATAATAAATATGCACACTGCACACAAACAGCATAACCCTGGGTTAGAAAGTGGGCAAAATATCTGTAAATTTTGATTCGATCGTTATTCGTTTCGATTCGAACATAAAAATTCAGATATTGTAACTTTATGAAGTAAAAAAAATACTAATATGAAATATCCGTAAGAAACAACCAAATCACATATAATAATATTCTTAGAAACAAATATTCGATCGAATATATTATATGCATATATACGAATATTTAAAGAATTATATATATATATATAATATGAAGATATTATATTTTATGTAAATATTTTTAGTTTAAATTATTATACTAGTTCTTAAATTTTTAAAAATTAATAAATATTTATTTTACAATAAATATTACTATATATTAATTTTGGATTTTTTATTTATTTTTATAATTATATTTTATTTGTACGGATCGAATCTAATATCCGGTTAAAATATAAAATTCTCTGGATATCAGAATGCAAAATATTCAGGTAACTACCAATCAAATCGAAATAAGTATTTAGTTATTCGAATAAAATGATCAGATCACAAATACTTCCAAAAACTTGAATATCAATCCTTGCCACCTTTACCATCATCGTCGCTTTATACTTAATTTTAAGTAGCAGATAATATTAAGAAAAGGGCATCCAATTATCTTCGCCGTATTATATACGCAGTACATATACTTATATATAAACATATAATATGTAAACTAATTACTATTTCTCAGATCTTCTATTAGCACTTGATCTTTGAGTGTATGGACTAATGAACTCTCAAGTGGAGCCAGACAATCTTTGCCTTTCTCTTTCTCTTCTTTTCAAAATTTTCGTAATGATTATTGTTTATCAATTAATGATTTATTCGTACAAATCTTTGGTGCGCTTCTTCTCCGATAGCACCTCTTTTTGCCCCCAAATTGCTTATTAAATATATTCAATTATCAATTAAAGAATACTATCCTATTAACTAGTAGGTCTATTGTGATATACATTTTAATGTTTTAGCATCATATATCTTGAGCAACTTATGTGCATAAGTATTTAGTTTCTACATAATTAGATGTTTACAAGTATGCGAATCAACTATTATTGATTTTCGTATTTGATTTCAAATAAGATACTTTTCTGTATTAAAAATGTGTTATAAATTTTATTTGATGTATTTTTCTATAAAATTAAAATAGATTTTCGTGAGAAATAAATACTATTTTATGCTAAACTTCTAAAAAGAAAAAAGAAACAATTAAAAATATTTAGATTTTCTTTATGTTTACAACACAAAAAAATATCATACTCTTAAATACTATTTTATGCTAAAATTTTAAAAAGAAAAAAGAAACAATTAAAAATATTTAGATTTTCTTTATGTTTATAACACAAAAAATATCATTCTCTTAAATATAGAAAAAGTATAAAAAAACAAATAAAAACATAAGTAAAAATTTGTTAAAAGGAGTAACTCAGCTACAATGATTTCATAATATGTTTTCATTATACTTTCAAGTTGAATCAAAAACTCATTCTCTCTCCATCAAAAACACAGAAGCCACCACTTTATATTATCCGAAACCCAAAAAATAAACCAGAACTGAAGGAAAAAACTAAGACCGAAAATGGACCTAATATTACAAAAACTCAAACAGTTCCTATATTCTAAATCCAGAAAATAAAAATCAAACCGGGACCGAACGGAGAACCAAACGGGTACCCGAATATTTTGAATATATTTTTAAAATATTAATTATTTTTTAATTTTAATATATATATATATATATATAATATTATTTATAAATAAAAATATACAAAAAAAACAAACCACCTGAACTACCAGAATTACCCTTTTTTTGTTTTTTTCCGGGTTTAACTCAGATTTTTTTTGGGATTTCTTTTTTTCAATTTCTGGACTTTAAACCCGAACTAAACCTGAATTATTTATAATTCGGCTCCACTTTGAGTTTTATAGAAACCTGATCCGAACCCGACATTATCCGATCCAAAAAATGTCCGTTTCCTAAACACCCTAACCCAAAAACTGAATAAAACGAACCGACCCAAAATAAAAACCCGAATGCCCATTCAAACTTCACCTCTGGCCTACCGTTTGCAGTGGTGCCAGGGGCGAATCTATTTCCTCGTTTTTCTCTTTGCTCTTCTTATCCTCAATCAGTCCTAGTCGATATGCTTTCCTCTCTTAGCCAGTTCGAGCCCTTGTGGAAATGTGCTTTGTTTGATGGTGACGGTTCTGGCGTTCTTTGGAGAAGCGGTGAGGCTTTCAGTGCGAATGAAGAAAGATTAATCAGCTTTTAGAACTGAATAACTTATTAGATTAGGTTTTTCTTTTGCCAGATCTTCAACGAGTGCTTCATGACGATGACGCGTGGACCGGTATGCGACTTTTCTTACACAAATCTACCTCCTAATGTAGTGGTGAGACATACGGAGAATAGTTTCACATTGCAGTTGATGGATGATCGTTATCCGGTTCTCAGGGACATCACACTCCAAGATACAAGCCGATGGAGTAGTCAACCAGAGGAGTGGTTTTTCTCGGGAAGTGTGGAGGATCTCTACTTGCAGGAACCGGTGGTTTTTCTCGGGAAGTGTTTGCACCTTCCGAAGCTGCGATTAGAGGTACCGGTCATGCCAACTGTTGGAACTATTTTTTGAACATGATGAATAATATATTCATATGTCAAAAATAAGTTTTATTTGAATGAGAAATGGAGGTCCAATGTGTGTGATTTGAGAAATTTGTACAAAGTAACAAATACATACATTGGATATTTGATTGGATTTGGGGTTTAATCTTATAAACCAAATATATGTTGATCTTTTATATTGGTAAAATATAAAAAATAAATCCATTTTAAAGAATATTATTTTTTTGAATTGATCAAACAATTATAATTCTACCTCTTTATTTCTTAGTCAAAATGTGGAGTAAATTCACATAATAATTGACAAGAATTGATGTCTCCATTAGTGCACCATGGAAGTTACATTTCTTGGTTGAAAATGAACTTTGTGCTTCTCATTATTTTTCTATATAAAGGCTTGTTAGCATTATAGAAAAATGTAGATTCAACAACAAAAGTTTATTCTCTCCCACTTAGAATAGTTATGCTAGTATTTTTTTTTATTTTGTGTCTGAGAGTACAACACAAAAATAGGTTCGTTAGCTTCTATTCTGAGTGATGCAGGAATAGTCGAAGTGTGGTTGTATCCTGGGATTCTGATTGCGCAAACACCGTCACACTGCGGGCAATTTAAGAATTAAGGAAAGAGTGTCTCGTCTCCATACGAAATCATTTTTTGTTCATCATATTTTGGTATCAAGTATTGTGTATTTTATTTCTGTTTTTATCATTATATAAACAAATTATTCAGTTTGCCAAATCGTAGAAATCATGTTCTTACAATCTTAATTCTTAAATTTTTCGTTATTATACTAACGAAAAACTGATAATTTGTTTAGTGTTTTTCTTTCATGAAAACAGGAACTCGAGAATTGATGGTGATGAAAATTAAAATCATTATGATCTTTTCAGATCAATCATTGCATGGATTTTTGAGTTTGATTCCTAAACTAAAATCATTATGATTTTGATGAAAAATACAATTTAGCAAGCATGATCATCGTTCATTTCATTAAGCTAAATTACTTTAGTTGCATTGTCTTTGGAGTAATCATTTTACAAATTATTATATGATAAATTTTGGTCTCATGTTTTGACTATTATTAATTTCTTAATATTAAGATTTGTTCTTTGGTCAAATATGTGTTATTGCTTTAATCTTATGTTTTAATTATAAAGCATAATGTTAGCAGTTATGTTTTATTTCTCATAGTCTAAATTGACCATGTTGCAAATTTATCTATGGGTCAAATATCATTAACTCATTTATGAATTGGCACTAATGATATTTTTTTCTGCAATGTTATAAATAAATGTCTTATAGCTGATGGAGATAACACCAGTAAATTGATCGGTGGAGTTTTCGTATTAATCCAGTGGTGAATCGAGTTTAAGTAATATAAAAAAAGATATTATAAACATTTCGATCTTATGAGATCAAATGTTATGGATGGACATGGATTCGTGAGTCGACACCCCAAATTAAGTTTGGGAGAGGTCAGCCACATATGAATCGTTTGCCATAGAAAATATAATGTTGTTGATAATGATCAAAACATTTATATTTCGTCAATGCTTTAACGCAAGTCATATAAAGATTGACTATGAGAAAAAAATGAGAAATCTCATATTAATGTGAGTGAAACTGACATGTATATTGTAGTTTCTAAAGTCAATATGGTTAAAAATAATCAAAGTGAGTAGTGGTTTTGATGCCACAATAATATCTTGTAAAGATATGTATATTTGCTACAAAGAAAAATAATATTTTTGAAATAAATTCAAAAATAAAATAAATATAAGTTGGATTTATAAATCGACTTGAGATAATTATGAAAATAGTTGTATGTAAAATGCGATTTTCTGAATATGAAATACATTTTTCAAAAAAAAAAAAAATTCATTTAAATCTAAAGGAGTTGTAGATCAAATTTTCTAAACTCTTAAGAGATGTTAAATGCAAATATGCATATTTTGAGTTATCTCAAGAAATGTGGGAGAAGCTTTGCTTACCATATAAAGTCATTGGCAAGAGGCCACATGAACTTAGTGATAATTATCACAATATAATTAAAAAAAATAATGCCATGCATTGAGTTTTGTATATAATGGTTAATTGTATCTTGAAAGAAGATGACAAAAATCATTAGACAATTGATCTCGACTAACCTTAAAAGATTATGTTCATTATGATGATAACCTAGGATCCTTATATTAAAGGTGTGTCATGAGATCATATTGTTATATCATCAAGAGGAATGGGTTAATGCATGTGAATTAAGATGAGATTTGATGGTAACTCTACCTAAATGACTGGAGATTCCAAGAAATAGGTTCAAGGAGACAACTAAGTCAAACTAAATCTGCCCAAATCTCATCTTAATTCACATGCATTAACCCATTCCTCTAAATGACTCGAGATCCCAAGAAATAGGTTGAAGGAGACAACTAAGTCAAACTAAATCTGCCCAAAGCACTGTAAGACTTCGGTCTATACTCAGTTCCTAGGATGATTAAACAGTGCTACATGTAACGAATAGAGGATAAGCATTTGCTTTTAATGATTTGTGTCCATTGTTTTGAGATATGAATGGAGTAGTACATGGTACTCCTCTAAACAAAACTAATGGCAAATCACCTTGTGAGTGTGAAATGGGGCCGTTTCTAGGAGAATGAAGGAAAGACTATATTCTCCAAGTTCACTCATGATTAACCAGGACTGTTCACGGCCAAAATGAACACAACAGAGAACCTAGTTCTGTGAGAGAATAAAACTGTGTTATAGTTATTGTCTAGGTTTACATCAAAGTCTGGGTGGTTCAAGACATCATGTTCACTACCTGGCCGAGTAAATCCGATAGCTATTAACAATGACTGGTTCAAGGCTAAAAAATGCTACCAACTCATCATGCAGTGAATTTCTCGTTTGTACTCTCAAAAGTCCTTAGTTGAGTCTTTGTCGAGTCTTGTCTAGGAGGTCAAGTCTATTGAGTCGTCTAGTGTTTAGAGTCATTTCTATTCATGTGGGGGATTGTTGGAACTATTTTTTGAACATGATGAATAATATATTCATATGTCAAAAATAAGTTTTATTTGAATGAGAAATGAAGGTCCATTGTGTGTGATTTGAGAAATTTGTACAAAGTAACAAATACATACATTGGATATTTGATTGGATTTGGGGTTTAATCTTATAAACCAAATATATGTTGATCTTTTATATTGGTAAAATATAAAAAAGAAATTCATTTTAAAGAATATTATTTGTTTGAATTGGTCAAACAATTATAATTTTACCTCTTTATTTCTTGGTCAAAATGTGGAATAAATTCACATAATAATTGACAAGAATTGATGTCTCCATTAGTGCACCATGGAAGTTACATTTCTTGGTTGAAAATGAACTTTGTGCTTCTCATTATTTTTCTATATAAAGGCTTGTTAGCATTATAGAAAAATGTAGATTCAACAACAAAAGTTTATTCTCTCCCACTTAGAATAGTTATGCTAGTATTTTTTTTATTTTGTGTCTGAGAGTACAACACAAAATAGGTTCGTTAGCTTCTATTCTGAGTGATGCAGGAATAGTTGAAGTGTGGTTGTATCCTGGGATTCTGATTGCGCAAACACCGTCACACTGCGGGCAATTTAAGAATTAAGGAAAGAGTGTCTCGCCTCCACACGAAATCATTCTTTGTTCATCATATTTTGGTATCAAGTATTGTGTATTTTATTTCTGTTTTTATCATTATATAAACAAATTATTCAGTTTGCCAAATCGTAGAAATCATGTTCTTACAATCCGCTTGTCAGGGACCGTCTTTCAGTTCGGATGTAGATGTTCGGTTTTTGGTTAGGGTCAAGGCAGTGGAAGACGGCAACTATGAACTGAGGCTTGAGGCTTGAATGTGCCTTTTAGGTGTTGGGCGATAAGTACACAGGTTGAAATTAGATTAAGAGGAGATCAATTGCTTATTTGATATAGTTATTATCTAGTTTAGGTTTTATTGTCTGTTTGTTGTTGTGATTGTTTTTGTATCGTGTGGTCTAAGATTGGGGTTAAAAGACAGTACCTCTTGGATCGTGGGGAGAATTTGTTTTGGTGTGCTGAAAAATATATATCAACGAATAGATTACGTAGAGTAAAATCCATTTTAGTGATCCTTGACGATACTAGATCTGATTGGTTGTATGTAGGCTTTAAATCTTTTGAAGTTGTAATCTTGAATTAACATTTAGTTAATGATAAGTTGATATGAAGTTTTTAAAAAAAACTAAAATGATATCATTTATGTTTGGTAGAGAAAATGTAATTGTAGTGAGTTTGATATTAGTTTGGAATTCGACACGTGTTGTGCACTCTGACACCTGGTTTTGGTGCTTTCATTTCAGGATCTGAATACATTTTAATTAATTAATAGTTATTTAGCAAAGTTCAGTTCTCTTAAATGATTTTTTTAGTTTTGTTATCAAAATAATTTTTTTTTAAAAAATAATTAAAATATTTTTTTTTATTTTGAAAATTTTAATATTTATTTTTATTTTAAAAACTTTTAAATCTCACCTCCAAAACTGCACTCCATAACTCTAAGCTCTAAGTGTAGATTACTTAACTTTAGAGGTACAAATATATATATTTACACCTTTTAATAATATTTTTTTTGGTTATTTTTTTCTTTAAATATTATTTTTCTGACAAAAAAAATTTAATGCTATATTAAAGTATTCTTCTTTAAGAATTTTTTTATTAATCTAAGAATATCACAAACCTACAGAAAGGCCTAAACTAATCCTCAAAGAAGGTGTAAACTACTGATAGGCTCTCTTTTTCTGGGTATGCAAATGAACCCAAAAATATAGAACTATTTTCATGTAAGTGTCCAGAATTAGTATGACTTAGTTTCATGTAATAGGTAAATTGATTCTGAAATGTGTTAGCGTCCAAAACCCTTGTCCTTACTTCCGACCACACTGTCATGGACCGTTTAAGAAATTTATTATTTTCTTTGATGTGACCCAGCCACTAATTATATTTGATTCCATCAAAACTTCTTAGTATTTTTTTCTTAAAAACTAGTATGAAAAGTAAATTCAGGTATTAAGTCTCAAGTATATTTGTTGAAAGAAATTAAGAAATACAGTATGAAGTATTTAGAAAACCTAAAGGCATGATTAACCTTGGTCTCTTAAAGTGAAATTTTTAGTTTTACTAAGAGATATTTCTTAATTTTTTACTAAGAAAATCTGAAAACCGACATAAAAGACATCTTAACAAAAAAATATATAAAAAAAATCAAATCATAAATTACGAACTCCACCCTAAAAGATTAGAGTTAATATTTAGTGCTCTCGACAAAACTTTTTTCAGATTAGTGCTCCAAACTCCGTAGTTACTGCACCAAATCCCCGTTTGCTCAATGGTTCTATATTTTTTTTTGGTTCTATAACTTCTATTACACATATTATATGTATACGATACAAGATTTCATTTCCATTCGAAATATATTGATCGATGTGTGTATATATAACAAGCTTTTTCTTACATCAATTTAATTTTCTAAATATGAAACATTCCAGATCGATCTGCCATTATTATGGGTTGTTTCATAATAAATAAAGAGTTGTTAACTAATTATGGGGATTAAATATATATCAACTAAAAGTTTATCAAACCTCTCTACATTTTTCTCAACTTTCTTCGAACTCTCCACCTCTGATTTATTTCTTTCGCAATAATATAGGGTTTTGTATTTCTGGTTTTTATGGGTTTTTGTTCCTTTTATTTGGTCACGCTTTAATCTTTTGATGTTTTCTCCTTGTCTCTTTTTTTGTGCAGTGCATCTAGATTCTTGCTGGAGATGGATTACAATCCCTCCTCAAGGTCCATCGAGTGAGAAGTCGGCCCAAAGAATCGGAGATTGGGAGGGCCCATGAGCCGATCGCGGGCAAAGGACAACGGCTTGGCCCCCAGCCGACGGAAAGTTGGTCATACGGACTCGATGCCCGCAGTGTGAAACAAGCTCAGAAGTCGCGAGCTGGCTAAGCCGGTCAGCCGTAGTCCGCTTCGAGCATATTGGTCGGCCCATGAGAAAGCCCGGCCCAACAGAAGATGGACTACAAGCTAGGGCGAACAGGACCACGGAGGAGTTATAAAAGGAAAGAAATGACGACGGAGGAGGCAAGTCTTTGGACAGAGAGCAAGACCTAAGAACAAAATACTGTAATCTTTAGAAAGACCTTTGTAAAAACACCTAATCAAGAGAGCAAATAAGTTTAAGTTATAAAACGTCTTTGCAGTCAGCCCACAAATCAAACTAGATCTTTCATTAAACCATCGACCAACTCTAGATCTAACATTTGGCGTCCACCGTGGGGCTCGAACCCACGACCACAAGGTTAAGAGCCTTGGGTACTACTGGCCGACCATGATGAAGGATTGTGAGAAGTACGCCCGAGCATGCGATAAGTGTCAACGACATGCGCCGGACATACGTAGCCAGACTGAACTCCTCCGCACGACGACGGCACCCTACCCCTTCATGCGTTGGGCAATGGACATAGTCGGGCCACTCCCTAGCTCGCGACAACGCCGGTTCCTGCTCGTTATGACCGATTATTTCACAAAATGGGTGGAAGCAGAGTCGTTTGTCAACATAACAGAAAAAGAAGTCCAGAAATTGTGTGGAAATACGTCATTTGCCGACACGGTCTCCCGTACGAAATCATTACCGATAACGGCTCCCAGTTCATTTCACACAGCTTACGCGGCTTTTGCGACCAATGGCGAATTCGGCTAACTACATCTACCCCGCGTTATCCCCAAGGGAACGGCCAAGCGGAGACGACAAACAAAACCATAATCGACGGGATCAAAAAGAGACTCGACTTGAAAAAGGGGCATTGGGCGGACGAACTAGATGGAGTCCTTTGGTCACATCGCACAACGACACGAACGGCCACCGGCCTTACGCCTTTCTCCCTTGCTTATGGTGTCGAAGCCATGTCACCAGCCGAAGTTAAAGTCGCCAGCTTGCGGCGAGCAAGGTTGCCCGCCAACGACGAGTTAAACAGAGATATGCTCTTCGATGCACTCGACGGCATAGAAGAACTCCGCGACCAAGCGCTACTCCACATTCAGAACTACCAGAATTTAGCAGCAAGCTACTACAACAAGAAGGTCAATCCTCGCCCACTGCTCCTCAACGACCTTGTTCTGCGCAAAGTCTTCGACAACACGAAGGAATGGGGAGCCGGCAAACTCGGCACAAATTGTGAGGGACCTTACAAGATTGTAGAAGTCGTTAAACCAGGAGTCTACAAATTAGAAATCTCTCTCGGAGAACCTATCCCAAGATCTTGGAACGCCTCCAACCTACGCAAATACTAAAAAAAAAAAAAAAAACTGAGTAAATGCGCCCCCCGGCCACTTTTGCTCGTCCAGCAGATGTACTCTTTGAATCACCTCTGCCCGTTCCAACGAACTACGAATGGCTTGATCCCTTCTTGGGTACGTAGGCAGCCCCTTTCCAGGCACAGCCACAACGCCACAAAAAAAAACGATCAAATGCGCCCTTCGGCCACTTTTACTCGTCGAGCAAATGTATCCCTCGATCCACTTTTGCTCGCTCAAACGAACTACGAATGACTTGATCCCTTCTTGGGTACGTAGGCAGCCACTTTCCAGGCACAGCCACAACAAAAAAAACGAGCAAATGCGCCCTTCGGCCACTTTTACTCGTCGAGCAAATGTATCCCTCGATCCACTTTTGCTCGCTCAAACGAACTACGAATGGCTTGATCCCTTCTTGGGTACGTAGGCAGCCCCTTTCCAGGCACAGCCACAACAAAAAAAAAAACACCTAGACAAACTCTAGTATTTTGTCACCATTGCCCTTCGGTCATCCCTGTTTGCCTTAATGAAACGCCAAGGGACAAGTACCGAACAGCTGGACCCTACAATGATCCCACAGGAAAGGTCTGGCCAACCAAACACTTGTCTCGATCACATTGCAAGGACGACCGACGCTGAAAAGGGGAACGTCAAGCCCCTATGCTGTTCTAAGGTAACTACCCAGTAAAATGTCTATGCCTACTCGATTGATCGACGAGCAAATTTACGATAAGCGATCAACCACCAAATTCAAAAGTCGGGGGAACTTCGACAAATTCGACTAAGTTAAATGCGAAAGGATAAAGGAAGCACGATATTAGAATAACTTTCTATTAATCGTCAAGGGTCAAGATGATACAACAAAAGATTACCCACTAAAAGATAGAAGATTACAACAACAACATAACGGAAGCGCTTCTAAGCCTAAACTTTCGTATCCTCCCCGGGTCGCTCAATCCCCTGCTCCCCTGTCGCGGACTGAGTCTGGGTCTCCTCATCCTGAGAACGATCAGGTGTCCGGAGATTGGTCGCGATTGAAGGGATTATCGTATCCTCGTTTGTCCCAAATTGGTTGAAGCCGAGAGGGGGGGGGGGGCATCGACAACGAACCTCGACCTAAGGACTAAAGGGGACAGCTCAAGAAGCTCCTCAGGGAGATCTCCGACCCTCGCCTCTTCCATGGCAAGCTGGAACTCAGCCTCCCTGGCCGAAAGCGAATCAAGGACCACCTGCAGAACATGAAGCCCCTTTTGGTCCTTTAGCATCTTCAAGCAGTCCCCCGCCCCTTTGGTCTGGCTGAGGTACAGTCGTTTCTCTTCAAAGAGGTCCCGACGAGCCATGTATTCCCTGATGCCTTCGAACCGTCGAAGACACTTAACGGTCATGGCATCCACTACACTCGACCGCTCTTCGGTCACCTCACGGACCCGGGACTCCCTCAGGCGGTTCACTTCCGCGTCCCGTGCTGCCGCGACCTCGGCGTTTTCACGCTCGAGTTCCCCGATCCGCTCCCGAGCCTTCTCCAGTTCGGCAGTCAAGCCAGCAGCTTTTGCCTTCTCGGCTTTAGAGCGAGCAGCCCATTTATCCCTTTCCTCGAATGCCTTCTTGGACACTTCAAGGAATTCAGCGCCCTTTCTTTTTATGAAGGCGTCATTGTTCGCTGCGTCCTTCTCGGCAGCCTTCAGTTTGAGCACCGTCTGCTTCAGAGCACGATCGTACTCCTGAACCAGGTGGTTCCATCGGCCTTCAGACTGCGTAAAGAAGCACACCATGAGTTAAAGCCGGGGAGTAAGCAAGAAAAAGGAAAGGAAAGGCCACATACCAAAAGAGCATTCCGAGCAGCATCGATGTACAGCTCCAAAAAGAGGAGGTCTCCAACTTCCGGCATGTCTCGCGACCCTCCTTTTACCTGGCGAACCAGTTCGGCGCAGGAGTGAGCATCGCTAACCAGAGGGGTCGCCTCACTGGAGTAACGGAAGGTTACATGATGAGACGTTGGGGGACGGGTACGCTTCGGAACCACCACTCCCTTCTCGGTCGCCCTTTTCGCCGACTGGGGGACGACGTCATCGATGATGGGAGCACTCGGCCCCTCGGGGATTGGGAGATCTTCCCCACCTCGTTCCTCGTCTCCTTCACCGCCAAGAACCAAATCCTCGGTCCCCTCGCGAGCAGGTGAAGCGACCTCAGCCAACTCCTCTTCCTCCTTCTTCTTCTTCTTCTTCTTCTTCCTTTTCTTTAGAGGCTGCTCTTCAGACACAGCGTCTTTCGCCGACTCAGCAGCCTCGCCGGCTCCCTCGGTAGGGACCTCCACTTGCTCGCCTGCTCCGGTCCCTGGCGATTGCGTATTCTCTCGAGAACATCCCGACCTCGCTCGCTTCGTGCTGCTCTTCGAGTTCCTCTGGATCAGACCGCCTTCCGACTCGGTGTCCTCGGCAACAGGAACTTCAGCAGCCTCGAACGCAGCATCGACTTCCCCCTTTTTGCGACCCGTTGCTTGCTCATCCATCGCGTCGAGCACCGCTAAAGGATCAGCGTTCTTTAAATCGACCCCTTGGAGGTCGTTTGCGAGCAAAGAACTGAAGTTTGGAATGTCCTTCATCTTCGGATCTCTATTCTTCCTCTTTCTTCTTCGACCGAGTGGTTCCACTGGAACAAGTTTGAGTCTCGGACCACGAGTTTGCTCGCACGGAATGTCAGACGCCCAATCAACTGAAAACGACGAATATATCAGCAAAAAAAAAAGGAACAAGGAAAAACCCTTTTGGATGGAGAACCAAAACTACCTCGAGATATTCGCTCCCGGTTCCTCCAAATCCGCTTGCGAGTAATGTCTGAGCACTTCTCCTGATTAAGAGCCGCGATCCTTAGTGCGTTCGAGAAGAAGTCCTCAGGGTAAGCTCTCGTACAAGGATGTGTAACTGCAAAAAAAAAGAAACAAAATTAAAGGGGTTAGATGGCTTATATAGATGAATTTTGCTCGGCAAGTCGATCTAACCAAGCCTAGAGCTCCAGCGAACTCGGTATCTATCGTTTGGGGGGTCTTCGAAGGCCGCCTCGTCGCATTTCACGTAGAAGTACGAACGCTCCCAGTTCGGAGTCTTGTTCGGATGACCAGTTAGGATATTGAGCCCAGGCCTCATCCGCAGCGAGAATAAGCCGTTCGGTTGGGCGCTTGTCATCGTCATCTCCTCGAAAACCATGACGCTCATCGACACGTCGATTTCCACAGCCATCACCATGAGTGCGACTGCGATGCGCCACATCCCCACGATCATTTGCGAAATCACCACTCCTCGACGAAAGCAGTATGAGGTCACGAGCCTCGGGATGGGAAACCACAGTCTCACGTCCTTTTGGAAGAACGACTCGTATACACACTGGTACCCAATCGGAGGAGTCCACGGCCGTTGCTCGTCCCTCGGGATAATAAATGTAACTCCAGCGCCGCCACTCGTCCTCAAGATCTCGTTCACGCTCCCGACTGTGGACGAGGTTCCACGAACATCTCCCCAGTTCTGCTCCTTCACCACCGATGGACGAACAAGACTCGGATCTAGCGCGGGTAAACGCTCGAAAGTCCCGATGTCGTGATATTTGATCGGGTATAGCGAGTCGTCATCTGGGAAAACGAGGGGCTCGTCACTCACAATCACTCACGTCATCCGGCTAGAACCCCCGACGGCCTTGCCGGCATCTGAACCCAGCCCTTCTTCATCAGCCATCGGGTGACCGTCGTCGTCGCCCCGATGTAATCTTTCCCCCTCCGCGACCAAGAGTCGCTGAGACAGATCCAAACCATCCATATCCCTCAGGGCATCCTGATGAGCCAGTGAGGGATCGACGGTTGGAGACGCGCTTTCCCGCTCTTCCGAGTCGACTGCTGGAGAAGAAGCGATTGCCTTCCCCTTTTCGGCCGAAGAAAACTTACGATCGGAGCCGGTTCTCATGACGAATGATCTAAGCGAAGTACGTAGAGAGAGAAACTAGGAGAAAAAAGTAGAGAGAGACAGGGAAAAAGAGGGTACCTGAAGTCGCGGAGAAGAATGGAAGAAATGACCCCGATCCCTCTTATTTATAGGAAGAAGGGGAGGGGAACCCTAGATTCGCATCATCATTACCCTAGATGGGCCTACTGGGCCTAGAAACGTCGCTTCCGCTTCCCGAGTTAAACCGGTTACTACCGTAAAACAAAACCCTAACCGGTGTTGATGAGGCACCTTGGCGACCAAACCTGCACCTCGTTAGAACAAGTTCGAGACCTGGCGACCAAACTTGCACCTCATTAGAACGAGTTTGAGAGCTTCCATCGGGAATACACCAAGGCACCCTGGCGACCAAACCTTCACCTCGTTAGAACAAGTTCGAGAGCCTCCTTCGAAAACATGCCAAGGTAAAAACCGCGGACCAAAACTGCATCGAGTCATGCTTCCTGGTTTCTCGATTCTTACTCGCCTCCCCCATCACCCTCCGAACCAAATACTGGAAATCTGTCCGAAGTCTGGTCGCTTTCGCTTCGAACGAACTGGGGGGGCTTACTGTTGGAGATGGATTACAATCCCTCCTCAAGGCCCATCGAGTGAGAAGTCGGCCCAAAGAATCGGAGATTGGGAGGGCCCATGAGCCGATCGCGGGAAAAGGACAACAGCTTGGCCCCGAGCCGACGGAAAGTTGGTCGTACGGACTCGATGCCCGCAGTGTGAAACAAGCTCAGAAGTCGCGAGCTGACTAAGCCGGTCAGCCGTAGTCCGCTTCGAGCATATTGGTCGGCCCATGAGAAAGCCCGGCCCAACAGAGGATGGACTACGAGCTAGGGCGAAACAGGTTCACAGAGGAGTTATAAAAGGAAAGAAAGGACGACGGAGGAGGCAAGTCTTTGGACAGAGAGCAAGATCTAAGAACAAAATACTGTAATCTTTAGAAAGACCTTTGTAAAAACACCTAATCAAGAGAGCAAATAAGTTTAAGTTATAAAACGTCTTTGCAGTCAGCCCACAAATCAAACTAGATCTTTCATTAAACCATCGACCAACTCTAGATCTAACAATTCTTTATATGGTTTCTTCAGCAGATCTAATGGAAATCATGCAGTTTTGATTTCTCTGGAGCTCCAATGACACGAGATAAGTTGGGGTTAGCTTAGACCCGCTGAAATGTTTGAAGCATCACTGGTGTCTCCGTTCCAGTCTCTTCGTCTTATTTCAGTAGGCCTCCTCTTATGGCTTGCTCTAAGTTTCTCCTCAGTTTTGAGTGAAAGGTGATGGTGAGGCACCACGAGGATCTTTGTTCCTTAGTACAAGCGTTGATAGCAATGGCATATGCAATACCATCGGTTTAGTCTAATCAAAGTTGATTATTTTTTCGTGTAACAATCAAACAAGTACATAACTTTAACCAGATTGAAAATTCTACTACTATATGCCTAAACATTCGATCCAAAGTTTCCAAATCTAATCTGAGTCCCAAAGGTCAAATATCCAAAAACAGATTTTTTAATGGTTCTAAGTTAAAGGTTTGCAATCCAAATTTGAAATCATTAGTTAGTTTAGATACTAGGACCAATATCATATAACACCCAAGTATCTTCGTAAAATTTTATTGTTTGTATAATACTTAGGTTCAGACACCATAATAGATCTATAAGGTGTTTCATGTTCAAATTTATTATATATTACAATATATACTCATTTGTAAAATACATAAATACTACGTCAATATCTCTCCTCCTTCACAACCTGAAATACTCCTATGATTACCAACAAAACAAAAAGTCTAATGAAAAACTAATTTGTTTAATAAATAAAAGTTTCTTAACAATTAAATCATTCTCCCCCCCCCCCCATTAAGAAAGCAACAAGGATCAAATATTTCAAGTAATATGCAGTGCAAAAAAAATTAAAAATAGTAATCCAACATTCCTTCTCGCTGCGTCAACCACTTTTTCACTCGATATCCTCCAGCACTATAACTTCTTCCACCAAAAATCCTCTTGGTAACATATCAGTTGCTGAGTCGGTCAAGGGTCTCACTCTAAGGCCAAGACTTATCGAGTAAACAGTTACATTTTTGAATTTTTTTTTATACCTTAAGTTTGAAATTATAATTATCAAACCAATATACGTATGAAAATCTGAAAAATAATGATAGAAAATAAATAAATTATTTAATAATCATGTTGTAATAATATTATATTTTCATTTATTTATAATATCATATCGTTCAAAAATAGTGTTACAGTTTACAAGTAAGAAAAAAGGATTACGCTATTTATATCCATAAATTATTTAATTTTAAGAGCTCTTGGAAATATATGTAATTTATTAAATATTATTAGATGGAAATTTTATTTTAAAATGTATTTACCACATGAATAAAAACAAAAGCACAATTGGTACTTGTGTGGTCATCCGTAAGAACAAAAGTAAATCTTGTAAACTGTTTTTAATTAATGAATCAATTTTCAGAAATTTAGTTATTTATTTTTTACATAAAATTTTCAAAAATAATTTATATAAATTACAATTAGATAAATTAAATGGAAATTCATTTAAATAGCTTTTAAAAAACATTATCACCAAAATAGCCCTAAAATGACTCAAATAACCATTTTATTTTAAAATTTTGAATAGGAAAAATTGCAATTCTACCACAAGTTTGATAACACTTTGCAAATTTACATTTAATGAATGAAAATTTGCAAAATACCTTTAAATTATTATGAAAATAGACTAAATTATTTTCTTACAAATATTTATAAAACATTTAGAAACTCAACCTCACCCCTTCGACACTAAACCGAAAAAGAATATTCACTAAAGTGTAAACCCAAATGTTAATATATTTTTGATTGAAGGTATTTTTGCAAAGTGGTATTTAGCTTGTGCTATTCTTAGAAATTTCTCTTTTTAATATTTATTTTTTATTTTTAATATTTTTAAATTCACCTTCAAAACTTCACTTCATAACTCTAAATCATAAGTATAAATTAGTTAACTGAGGGGGTAGACATGTATATTTAAACTTTTTAATAAAACCTTTTGAAGTCATTTTTTTCTTTGGAGACTATTTTGTAATATTTTGTTTTTAATATAATAAATAATAAATAATAATAAATAGAGAAGATTGATTTCTACTTTCTTATCAACAAAGAATAAAATGATAGGAATATTTGATATAAGCAAACAAATTTGATCGCTAATTTAAATCAAAATGAAGCTAACAATTTAAACGACACTCAAATGCAGTTGTACATTAAAGTAAAAAAAAAATTTAGTAGACATAAGAATCACTAATTTAATTAAGAATGAAGAAAATATATTTTATATATATATTATTCCCTAAGTTTTAAAATAATCTATGGTTCTTAAAAATAAATTTCATTTTTTTTACGTTTTCAATGCAATTTTTATTAGGTAAAAGGATAAATTTTAAAATTAAAATATTTTTATTGAATTTGATTTGTTAAAAGTTATCGAAAATAATTAACCATAAAATAATGTATCTTCTCTATTAAAAGAGAAGTACAAATAAACCTACTAGGCAAAAGTCATATTAAGACCATTTCATTGATTTATTATTATGACATTTTTGATTATTTACTTTAATAAAGCACATATATATATATATATATATTGTTTTTAATATCTTAATGAATCAATTTTGACTATAAATTAATTATTTTTAATTAAAACAAGCAAAGTTTGTTGAAAAAATATATAAAAAAATCTAATTAGTTTTTTAATTTTTCTTATAAAATAATGCATTATTTAATTTCGTAATCAATACTATTAATACTATTATAAATTAATTAAGTAAAATTTAAGAAACAAGAATAAAATTATATGCTATCTTTTATAATTTTATAATTATAGTTTATTGATATTAAAATATAATTACTATATGAAATAAATATAAAAAATTTGAATTAAATTGGTTAATTAACCTTTTTAAATACTTTCATTTAAATAAATAAATAAATATCATTCACTGTTAAATAAGTGTTAAATTTTTGTACATTTGTTATAAAAAAATAAAATTATCAAAATTTGCTAAACTTTCATATCTAAAATTATATATTATCTTTTTTTAGACTCAAAAGAATATACAATTAGTAAAATGATTATTAGAAAATATAAAGAGATAAATACCAAAATAGACTTTATTAAAGAGTGTAAATATATAATTATACCCCTGGGATTAATTAATCTAAACTTAGGGTTTAAAGTTATGGGATTGAGTTTTGGAGGTGAAGTTTATAATTAAATAAATGTTTTAAAATATTAATATTTTTAAAATAAAAAGGCCTATTTGGTGTTTTTTTTCTTTGAGTGATATTTTTGTGACAAAAATTTTAAAAGAGTCTATCTAAGAGATTTGCCCTATAAATTATATAACTAACCTTTAATTCATGTGTTATTCACAAATATGCTATTAGAAAACTCTAAAATTTAATAAGTCATTTAAATATTAATAAAAAATCAATTTAATATAAATTTTAATGTTTTAATTATAATAAATAAGTTGAAAAGTATAATAAATATTTACTAAAAAAATCAACTATTTTTATACAGTAGTACATTAGTTTAGTAACAAAATTAATGCACTATCATAAAATAAGAAAGATAAATAATAAGATTATAGGGTTACATAATATTTAATACTAAAATGCAATTTATATGTTTAAAACGTTTACACTAATTTCAAATTTTATATTTATAAAATAAAAAAAACCCGCACGGATGTACGGGTCAAACTCTAGTTTATTATAAAATATAAAATGATTTTAAATATTTTTGACTTTAAAATATATTTTTGAAACGGAAGAAATAATACTTATTGTCTGTTTAATTTTTATTAATGAAAATTGTAAGCTTAAGAACAGTTACCCAAGACTCCAATAGAATCTACGAAAATAGAACAAGAAAGTTGAACCCAAATATACAGCCATGGACCGGGTGATTGTGGTCGAGTGGTAAGGAGGCGGGACTGGGACGCTAACACGTTTCAGGTTCGATCCACCTGCTGCGCGAAACTAAATCACAATTATCCTGATCACCTTACACAGATATATGCCCATGATTTAAGACTCATTTGAATACCCGGAGAGAGGGTATATCCGTAGGTTGCACCTCTCGTTGGGGATTAGTCTGGATTTCTCCATTGGCCTGGAATACCCCAAGGTTAATAAAAAAAAAATATATATATATATATATATATAGCCATGTTATAAAAAAAAAGTTTAACTACCGTTAATTGTCGATCATTTTGTTATTTGTAATAAGAACGTGCGCTATTTTGAAAGAACTGAAATATTTATATTTTTTAATCTCCTCCACAATGAATAGTGAAAAAAAATACATCAGTCTAGTAGTTCAACTACCGTTAATTGTCCATTTTTATGACCATGACTATAAAAATATCTTTTCTATTAAAAGAAAAGTACAAAAAAATTTACTAGACAAAAGTAATAGTAGAACCATGTGATTGATTTATTATTATGATATTTTTGATTATTTACTTTAATCAAATAAATATATATTATTTTTAAAAATCTTAATAAATCATTTTTAATTATAAATTTAATTATTTTTAGTTCAAACAAAATCAGTTTGAGAAATCTAACAAAATCTAATTAAAATGTTTTAATGCTTTTATAAAATAATACATTATTTTAATTTGGTAATTAATACTATTAATACTATCTTCTATAAAAAAATTAATGTTTTTATAAAATAATGAATTTTTGATTATTTACTTTAATCAAGCAAATATATATACCTTTAAAATCTTAATGAATCAATTTTAATTATAAATTGAATTATTTTTAGTTCAAACAAAATCAGTTGAGGAAAATCTAACAAAATCTAATTAAAATATTTTAATATTTTTATAAAATAATGTATTATTTAATTTCATAATTAGTACTATTAATACTATTTTAAAGTAATTTTAAGTAAAATTTAAGAAACAAGAATAAAATTATATGCTATCTTTTATAAATTTTATAACTATAGTTTTCGATATTAAAATATAAGTACTATATGAAATAAATATTTTCATTTAAACAAATAAATAAATATCATTCACTGTTATATTAGTGTTAAATTTTGTACTTTTTATAAAAAAAATTGTCAACATTTGTTAAACTTTCATATCTAAAATTATATATTATCTTTTTTTGAGACTCAAAAATATAAAATTACTAAAATTATTATAACAAAATATAAGTTATATAACTAACCTTTAATTCATGTGTTATTAGCTATTAGAAAACTCTAAAATTTAATAATTCATTTTAAATATTAATAAAAAATCAATTTAAATATAAATTTTAATGTTTTTAATTATAGTAAATAGGTTGAGAAGTATAAAAAATAATTACCAAAAGATCAACTATTTTATATATTTAATGCACTATCATAAAATAATGTCGAAATAAAAAAAGATAAATAATAAAAATATAGAGTGTAACACTAAAATGTAAATTATATGTTTAAAACGTTTACAGTAATAACAAAGTTTTAAATTTTTATAAAATAAACAAAAACCCGCACGGATGTGCGGGTCAGAATCTAGTCCCCTATATATTAATCTTCGAGCATTAAAACTTTTAAGTGTAGCCACGTGTCATCACCAGGATGATTCTCAGAATCCTTAGAAAAAAGTTGGTCCATCTAATTATAGATTATACTTTTATTAAATTAACATTCATATTTATTGGTAGTGCATAAAAAGATATTTAACATTCTTTCCTTAAATAAAAGATACGGAATTACCTAATATAATTAACATATATGTGACAATTAATGTTTTGAATAATAAAGATTTGATAATATATTTTGTATTCTTCATAAATTTTTACTTTATATTATTAAAAAATAAAACAATCACATTAACCATATAATAAAAAATCAAAAAAAAATTCTTACATATTATATTATGAATTTTTAAAAACAACTATAAATTACTAAAACAGTAAAAGCATTACAATCAAAAAAATTTAAGCAATGTTTTTTTTTTTGTTATAAAAAGATACAAATGATCATAGTATCATATGAATATTAATTATCATTTAATATATATTCAGATTATATATATATATATATATATATATATATATATATATATATTTTAATATTTTTAAAATTAAACTATATATCATAATATATATATATATATATATATATATATATGTTAATTATATATACTTAGATAGATAATTACAACATATTTTGGTACACACATGCCATTATAACATATTAATATACGAGCTATATATATTAATCCTAGAATATTAAAATCCTTAAAAGCAGTATTGAGAAATATTATGTTATCAATACAATGAAAAATCTTATATATATTAATCATGGAGTTATATATACGAGTTTTTTTGGTAGTTACATGTTATCACTACAATGATTTTTAAAATCTTTTAAAAAAAATAAGTTAGTCCATCTAAATATATATTATACCTTTTATTAAAATAATTATAAAATAATAATTTCTATTATTTCCTTAAATAAAAGCTACGAAATTACTTATTATGATTAACAAATATGTTACAACTAATGATTTTGAATAATAAATATTTGATAACAATATATGTATCTTTCATCATTTTTGTTCAATTTTATATTCTTGAAAGACATTTAAAAATCACATAAGTATATAATAAAAAAAACTAGATTTTTTCTAATTTGCTATATTTTAAATTTTTTTAATGTAAATTACTAAGGCTCTTAAAAATCTACGATGAAATTGTTTTGATCAATTCTTTAACTTTTTATTATGACAAGATATAAATGATCATAAAATCATGTAAATATGAAGTTTCATTTAATATATATACATTTATTTCAATATCGTTTAGATTAATATATATATATATATAATACATAAACATGTTAATAAAAAAAATATTCATATTAATAAAAATAATAATTTTGTCACAACAAATATAAAAATGTTAATAAAATCATATGAGTATCAAGCCTCATTAAAAATATTTATATTAAATATATTATATATCTATATCAATATCATTTGATTTTAATTATATACTATATAACATAAATAAATGGTTTATTTTGTTTTTTATCAACAAAAAGTTTTGTAAATAAAAAGAAAGATTGTTTTTATTTATGTTATTACTCGAATTTAATTGTATACGTAATAGCTATTCACTCCTCAATTATTCAATATATTTATTATTGCATAATATGTAAATTAATACAAAATAAATAGGATTAGTTGGTGGAATAACCATAATGAAAAAAAAATAGGCAAATAACCATAAAAAAAATTACCAGAAGTGAGAGGATAATTGTGCAAAATGTGGACCCTTCTCTCCTTCACAGCGCGTCAATATATGAAACAAATAGTAGGGTCCACAGACATAAGTGTAAAGTGTGGCCTAATATGTTCTAAATACATATACTATTCTATTTGCATAGCCCATAATAGTATGATATGTTAACAACATTACTTAAATTTTAGGTTTCACACATTATGGTGTACATTATAGAATAAATAGAGCGACAAACAAATAAAAAAATTGAGAGAGAGAGAGAGAGAGAGAGAGAGAGAGAGAGAGAGAGAGAGAGAGAGAGAGAGAGAGAGAGAGAGAGAGAGAGAGAGAGAGAGAGAGAGAGGAAAGAAATGATTGTATATAATTCTATGTTTCCAAATAGCAAAGAACACAACAAAATTATATCTCATTTGAAAAAAATCTTACTATATTATCTAAATGTGTAAGATAGTATAGAATAGTATATAATATTTTCAATATATTATAATTAATTACATATTGGTTGTTCGATGAGAGAACAACACGAAAATATAGAAAATATGAGAAACTGTGTAGAGTTTTAGTTGAGTTAAAACTCTAGATTGATCAATTCACATCAAATTCTTTAATCTTTATGTTTTAAGTATGAGGTATCATTTGAAGTAGAAATTAGATTATACTATATGAATTTATGATATAGTATAGATTTTAATTTGATTTCTTAATCTAACATGATATATCAAATGTTATAAATATATATATATTTGTTTTAAAATTTTCAAAACACATAATAAATAGAAAAAAATCTATATTTTTTGTTAGTATTTTATAAATTTAGATAATTATTTTTAATAAAACTAGAAGATAAATAAGATTAGAGGGGAAAACATTTTACAACAAAATAAAAAATAAAAGAAAAACAAAACCACTACACATACTTATATAAAGGGGTATAACAACAATTAATACACAATATATATAGTGTATTCTAGCCATGTAGTTGCTATGGTCATTTACCAAATTAATTTTTTTTCTTATGGTTATCCTTGCTAATTTCCCAAATAAATAATATTATCTACAAATAACTTTTATACATAATTAATCTTCATTCTGCGCAAGCATGGATCTCAAATGTTACTTGATCATATCATTTCAAAAATATGATTCTTCATATCGAAGTGAGATAGTGAATTATAACATTTGAATGATATCATTGAACCCCAATGTAAATTAAATAAGTTTAAAAAAAAATATCAACAAACATCACCCTACTCATCAACATTATATTGACGATTCATAACTATACTTTTGGAGACTTATGACATCATGGTTGAATAATCAAGATCAATATTTAACGATAATTAATATATTAATTTCACTCTGCGCATGCGCTCGGCTAATCATCTAGTTTCTTATTTATTAATCAAGTACTACTTTTGCCGAAAAACTATCTCGTATCATTTATATCTTTGATACAAAGGCTATTCCCATTTATATATTACAATCTCGCCCACAGTCAATGGTACATTAATAGTTTTTACATTCATACTATCACTGTTAATAGGTTTTGTATAACTTTATTGAGGTCGCCTATTTAGATTACCTTAATAAAAGTTATGCTAATACTATACTATTTAGCAACTTGAAATTTTAATATACCTAAGTACAAGTTGACTCAATATTGCAACCAGGGTCATGGAGGTGCATTTGCATATTACTTATTTCAAATTTTTTTATTTTTTCTAGCTTGGTTTAGAGTCCAACTTTTTAAAATATATATATGTTTAAAAAATGGGTCATGATTTTTTAGCTAATGACCCATTTTATAGTTGAGACTGGCCTGATTGTATTGTAATGATAATAGGAATTTATATTCTTGATACATACATAGATGAAAAAATTCTATTTCTACAATAAGTTTGATACTACTTTTCAAATTTACTTTAAATAAATGATTATTTCAAAAATACCTTAATTTTATGGATGAAAATAGATTTAATTAATTTTACTAAATATTTATAAAAAAAATAGAAATTCAACCTCACCCCTTTAACACTAAATTCTAAACAATAATCATTAAAGTGTAAACCCAAATGTTAATATATTTTTGATAGTGTGTATTTTTGCAAAGTGATACTTAACTTATGCTATTCTTAGCAATTTCTCTAGATATATCTACGATGTGAAATGAGATGGAAAGGGAAAACAAAAACACATGCGTGGTTCTTTGATGTCAGCTAAGAAAGCACTCAAAATGAGATCAGAAATTATATGACACTCTCACTAGTCATCTTCTTCATTTCATATCTTCTCTCTCTCGATTTAGAGAAGAACCTCATGAACCCTATTTCTATTTTATTGTAGTCGTATTTCAGGTTTCATTAAGTCTCTATCTCTGTGTTATCTGGTTCCGTGGTTGAGTAGTCGGTTTGCTTAGTCTAGGTTGTTAGATCCGTGAGCTAAACATAGATAAGAATACCATTCAGTAGTCTTAATTCATTGTTGCACTTAATGCTTCTGCTAAATTGATCACTTAGTGTATGAATCTATGTTAAATATATTCATCCAAAGTGTTATAGGTTGCTAGACATAACATGAATGAGTATTGCATCTCTAATCAACGAAAGTAGATATTAGGATCTTCTGTGAACTAATCGGACTTGATCATTTATTTTTTTATCATCGAGTCTCAGTCCAAATGAGAGTTTAGGTGCTGAGATGGATTGATAAAAGGTGAAACACCACGAGAGTGGGTTAATCTAGTTTGCGTGTTCAAAGTTTGGACTAGAGCTTCATAGAATTTGAATAATTGCTTGACTCACAAGTATTTACACCCGATCAAACCACTCTAAGATAGCTCCTTATTAATCCAAAAACCTCATCACAATCTTATTACTTTCTTGTTATGATTTCTCTAAGTTTAAATTCATATATTTTTCTACCTTGATATTGATCCCATAAAAATAAAATATAAGAAAGGTCCTCTGGAATTAAATCTCAAAAACTACATCTACTATTAGCTTGCAGTATGAAGATCCAATTTTAATGTATCAAGTTTTAGCGTTGTTGCGACGGAGACTAGCTTTTTACCTTTATTTTGCGGTTATATATTTAGTCTAAAACTTCTAGCTTGCTTTACTCTTTTTTTTGGAGCTAATATTTCAGGTGCATAACCAGTAGACATACTCGTAGAAACTCGCAAGGAGAATTAGTTAAACTTAGCAACCATGAACTAGCAAGGTTGAGGGAAAGGCTGCACGCTCATTAAATTCTCTCCCTACCGGGTCCCTTACTTCGTGGGAACATGTCCGATCAGCGTTCCTGAGAAACTTCTACACGAAGGCGAAGACTGCAGCATTGAGAAACAACATCTTCTCCTTCAGGCAGCTCACTAATGCGCCTTTCTACGATGCATGAGAGTGTTTCAATAACTACCGAAGAGAATTCCCTCACCATGGATTTTATGATGATTATCTCCTATGAATTTTCTATGATGAATTTGACTGGAAATGTCGAAGTGCTCTAAACTTTGCGAGCAAGGGAGACTTCATGACTCAGACAACTGAGGAAGCGTTTGAATTGATTGGGAACATGAAAGCTAGCTCAGCCACTAAGAATCAGGAGAGCAACCGCTCTAAGAAAGTAAACAGTATTGACGTTCAAAATATAGATGAGTTGACAACCAAGGTTAATCAGCTACATAAGAACAATCAAGGGCAAGTCTACATCATGGAGGAAGCAAAAACTAAGCAGATTCATATCACTCAAGAAGCTGACCAGATTCTGAAACACCAGCAGATGATCAGAAGGAGGTTAACTATGTGAACAACCAAGGGTATAACTAAAACATGAGATATAATCAGAACACCGCTTGTCAGAACACCCAAACACAAGGATCTAGATACCAAAGGAGATTTCCGCAAGGATTCCAGGGTAAAAACTTTCTTTTAATCAAGCATAGAACCAGTTCATGGGTCAGAATCAGAATCAGTATCAGTAGAAGCCACAGAGCAACCATCAAGCTGCTCCAGCTACTGCAAGTGGTCCGCAAGACGAGCTGAAAAAACTTAACATCACGATGCAACAAGGCACTGAATCTGGGTACCATAGACATCAACACCAGAATTGACAATATGTTCACCGAGATGAATACAAAATATGATACTATGAGAAACCACATGCGTAGGATTGATATTAAGCTTGCTCAAACAGCTGAGAGTGTCAAGATGAAGCAAGGGACGCTCCCTCGAAAAACTGATAAAAATCCTAGGGCAGAGCACTGTAATACAATCTAGGAGCTATTAGATGAGACTCCTTTAGGCGCAGAAGAAAGAACATAGTCCCCTGATAGCTCTGAAGCAATTTCTCCTCGCGATCCTACTGATACTCCATCAGCTCGAGTATATGTTCATAAGGTTTTATATCCTTTTCCACCTAGACATCTGATGGATCCCATTAATGCTGAGCAGCTGGCTGGATTTAGGAAGATAATTGCATATGTCTTCAAAAATAATAGAGAGACTCAAGAGGAAATTAAGGCACTCTTTATTGAAGGATTGACACTTTCACTAGAGGTATTGCCTAAGGTTGATGATCCTAGAAATTTTGTTTTTCCATGTTCCATCGGTGGAGTTGAATTCAAGAAAGCTCTTTGTGAATTTGGATATAGTGTAAATCTTGAGCTGGGCATTGTGGATGTTGTACCTTCTAAGCGGACTCTCGTTTTTCCAAACTCTTCCACAACATTCCTTTGTGGCACCATTCGCAACCTTCTTGTCCAAGTTGGGGATTGTATTTTGCATACTGAATTTCAGATTGTTGAAATGAGCAAGAATTATGAGATGCACTTGATCCTTGAATTATCATTTATGGCTACAGTTGGAGAAATCATCGATATGCCTTATAAGAAAGTCCCTTTCTGCAACATCAAAAAGAAGATTTTCTAAAAGGTTGTCCCCACCAGATTTTCCACACTACATGCCTCCTGCATCTCAATGGTTTATGGAGAGAAGCTGAAGGTTGTTTCTAAGAATGAGCTTGGCGAAAAAATTGAGCTTAAAGAAGTCCTAGATGGAGATCCTCACACTGATACCAAGAAACTTAAAGGGTATGCAAAAGCGAAAGAAAAAGTCCAGAAGAAAAGGTCAAGGGTGATCCTACAATGACTTTGATACCTCGCATGTGTGATGAGATCTCCATTGAGTATGAGGTAAAGTGAAAAGGTACCTCTAAACCTTTCTCTAAATTCAGATATATTCTCATACATAAGTTGAAAGAGAAAGGAGAAGCTGCTGTAAAAGCTTTGTTGAGTAGAGTTTTGAAGTTGAGCATATCTAATTGTAGAGCTAGTTTTAGAACAAGCACTCAAGCTCAACCTGATCAAACCTTATCACCAAGTCAAGCTAGTGACTTAAACCAATCGCTTAGTGGGAGGCAACCCACTGGTAAGTGTAAATATCATTAGGATTTGCTTTTTACTTATTTGTGGTTTTAGTATATTGAGTCTCAGGTTAAAAATTAAAAAAAAAACTTAGATGCTTCAAAAATTATAGGTTTAATAACTAGAGCACCCATCCCTCTGAAAGAAGCGGCTGCTCCAGGCGGAGATTTAACGATAGAACACCCAATATTTTTCAGAGCTTCCGATCCATGTAGGTAAGTATCTCGACCCAAAAAAAACAAATAAAAATTATATTCTTGTTTACACCTTATATCTGATTTATTTTCACACCAGGAATGGTGTGAAGTAAGTCTAGGGAGGGTCTTCGTTATTTACTAACTCGTTTCTTTCTTTTGTCTTTTGTCTTTTTTCTTTTGAGTCAATTTGAATTAGTCTTTAGGACCGAGTGAGTCAAAAAAATTTAGGAATTAAGACCTTATTTTTTTTATGTTTATTAACCACCCTCATGCTCCAGCTATCTTATTCAGTGACCTTAGCAGTGACGAAAGACACACATGTGGACCTGGAACACCCTGACATTATCTCATTTGGTTCTCCAAAATATTTTGGCATGTCGAGGTTACACTGTAAGACTTAAATCCATTTAACTTGAACATAATTTTAACCAAATTCTTCTTGTTATGGTCATTAGATCATGGAAACAACAATACACTCAGAATTTCTTATTCTTTTCTATCCATCTTGCCGATTATGAGTGGCTATCTCATCTTTAGCTAGTTCCCACCCTGCACCTTAGCCTTTATTTCACATTCAAGCATTTTTTTAGTGTTACATGTGTAGATATGTGTAAAAAAAGTTGAAGAGGAAAGGAACGATGCAGCCTCTTCCTCGTTACTGCTGCAGAAAATCAAACCAGTTAAGGGGAGAAGGCAAATAAGCGGAGCAGATGCTCCAGAGCTAGTATCTCGTTAGAGTAGGTGGAGAACCAGAATGATTGCACAATCAGAACCACCAATGACACATCAAAACCATCATGTACTACCTCCTTCTTCGTCACATCACCATATCTTCTTATTCATGTCAAAAAATTATCAAAATATGGTGATGGAGAAGGGAAAGAATTCAAAGAAACATTAGCCATTGGAAGGTTGGGCAAAAGAGTGGATACCGAGGTGAAAGAACAAAAAGAAGGCGGATAATCAGAGCAATTGTTCCAGAGAGAGAGAGTAGAAAAAAATGAGTAGAGGCTGTGGGCATCAATGGAGTTATCCTCTCTTGCAATTTTGTGTGATATCTTCCATCTCCAAAGAAATGGTAACCCTTAAACACTTATTAGCTCCACCAAAACACTTAACTGGCATGTTTCACGCATAGCATCGTTTACCCTAACTAATGCATGTGATAAGAAGTTCATGCCACTATTAATTGAGTGTAAGGAGTTTTGTCTAGAAGGTGTGATTTTTTTAGGTTTGAGATATAGAGTATGAAGCCGATCTTAAACAACGGTCAGTAGGGTTTCGTTAAAGGTGTGTTGTCCTAGTTTTACTTCTTTTATGGTTCAGATATTTTGGTTAAAGTGTGGTTGCGGAGAATAGGAAATTTCCCGCACTTTCAAACATTTCTCGATGTTCTTGATAGTTGACATTGTTTTAGGACAAATAAGGATTTAAGTGTGGGGAAATTGATATATGGTTTTTTTGACACATTTACATATGTTTTGTAAAGTGTTTTCAATTCCTTATTGAATCTTTTTAGTCCATTTTGAGTTAATTTAACTCTGGAGTAGGCATGAAGGCCTTTTGAGGGATGTAGGAGGAAAACGAGCCAGAATTGGTGTTTCCTGCGTAAAACCAACCAGGAGCAACCTGACGGGTGTTCCCGAGTGAGCGGAGCAACCGACTGCATGTTCCCGATGGAAACCAAGATATTATTTCAGGATTTTTCCTAGTTTTTTTATATTTTTATTCCAACCGCAAGTGCCTCCATATATTTTATTTTTCTCTTTCTCTTTATTTTCTACGCTAGTTTTTACACATTAACCAGACCTTAGAGCTTTTGATTTTGGCAATTTGCTACTTTGTAAAGGGAGAAGAATCTCTCTCTTGCCTTAGAGAAAAACTTCATAAACCATATTTTTATTTAATTGTAGTTGTATTTCATGTTTTATTCAGTATTTATCTTTGTGTTCTCTGGTTCCATGACTGAGTAGTCGGCTTGCTTAGTTTAAGGTGTTAGGGTGTTAAATCTGTGAGCTAAACATAGATAAGGATACCATTCTATAGTCTTCATTCACTGTTACGCTTAATGCTTTTACTAGAATGATCACTTAGTGTATGAATCTAGGTTAAATCTATTCATCAAAAGTGTTATAGGTTCCTAGACATAACATGAATGAGCATTGCATCCCTAATCAGCGAAAGTAGATATTACGGTGTTCTGTGAACTAATCGGACTTGATCATTAATGTTTATCATAGAGTCTCAGTCCAAACGAGAGTTTAGGTGTTGAGATCAATTGATAAAAGGTGAAACACCACGAGAGTGGGTTTATCTAGTTTTTGTGTTCCGAGTTTTGGACTAGAGTTTCATAGAACTTGAATAATTGTTTGGCTCACAAGTATTTACACCCGATCAAACCACCTTAGACTAGCTCCTTCTTAATATGAAAACCTCATCACAATCTTGTTACTTTCTTGTTACGATTTATCTAAGTTTAAATTCATCTATTATTTATCTTGATTGATCCCATAAAAATAAAGTGTAACACTTTTCTGGAATTAAATCTCAAATACTACATAACTTGCTGTAGGAAAGATCCAGTTTTAGTGTATCACTTCCGCTCTGGGTTCGATTCCCTTTGACCACCCGTAGACGCATTAAGTGGCAAAAACCTGGATTTCTATGGGTTTCGTGGTGAGTCCTTAGGCCTAGAAAACATTTGGATTACACTACGGTTATAAAAAAATCAATCAAAAAAAAATATAGACTGAAATGATAACTATTAAAGTTAGTAAGATAATTTGAAAAAGATAATTGTAACGAACTTCAAATATGAAATTTTAAAATTGCTTTTAAAATATGTAAAACTTCATATTTCAAGTTTTGAAGTTGATTTTGGAAATGCATTAAAAATGGGCTTATTTGTGAGATAACCATAAAAAATGGGAAATTGGTTTTCTAGAGAGAAAGTAGAGAGAGATAGGAAGAAAAAAGAAGAAAAAGGGTGTAAATTTAGTTAAATAGTAAATTATGGGTTTTTTGTTAGTTATCTCGCCTAATTTCCCTTAAAAAATTTACCATGGATTTAGAATTCAACTTTCATGGATCCTCGCAACCTGGACATCTGTGTTTCAGATTCCACGTACTTAGTCTCTGACCTTTATGTTATGGTCCTCGCAACCGGACGTTCATGTTCCACAGATATGAACTCTTGTCTTTGTAGACATGTATGTCCTAAGCATTTGTGTTTGGTACTCATGTAGAGCACGGTTGATTCATCTAGAGCACGGTTGATGTTTCAAGACATGCACGCATGAGATCATACTGGGGATGGAAACTCCATTAAATTTATCTTCATAAAGATGGAAAATGACACATTTTCCAGTTTCCACTCTATAGTACGATACAAAACCAAGGACTTTTAGTTTATGTGATTTTTTTGTGTCACATGTAGTTTGAGTAAGTGCAATTTTAGCGTCATTTGCTTAATATGGTCTTATGGACCAGTTATAGAGATATATTAGCTTGTGCTACGATGGTCCGAATAATTTAATAGATAAGCGCGACATATATTAAAAAAAAAAATCAGAAAAAGGTTACATAGATTAAATATTGAGTGATTAGACGATGTTATCTGAAATAAACGACATTAGAAGTCGAGTGATCAAGTTTTAAAGAGTCTGACGAGTAATCCATTCACTGTCCAGATTCACTGGCTGAGTAAAAAGGAGCACTCGAATACTAATTAATATCATGGATTTAAGTAAATTTTGATGTAAAAAAAAGCAAGTTTGAAATCTCATTTTGAGGGTGTAAGAAGCCCTAAAAATTAGGAGCACTGATATTTGAATGTACCTTACTGAATTAATCCAAATAATTCAAACGCAATGCAGATACAACCTTCATGATTCGGCATCCTAACCCAGATTAAGTAACCTCTACAAATATAGATCCATCTCCACTAAATAGAGAATCTGGATTCCTATGCTCAACTTTATGCAATAGATTTGTAAGCCTTAGATTTGTGTTATAAAAATAAAAGCCTTAGACTCTTTATACAATCAGACACCATCCTAATACTTGACATCACAACCTAGGTAAGGTTCAACTACATTTTCTGACAACTTCTCTGGTCATCTCCTTTCCACTCTCAAAGTTTTTAGTCATTTCATTTACCTAAATTTGTTGTCCCCAAAATTATCTATCATTCTTTTGAGTTTAACATTATGCGTTTTGGTTTATTTCTATTTTTTATTGATTTGAACATTTGTATATCTTCTGGAAACATATATGCTTTCTCCTTTTCGGTCTTCAACATTTTTTTTGTAGAAGACTTGCTTGTAAAAAAAAAATGAAAGATCTCTAAATAATATATTTTTATTAATGGTAAACATCCTTCACTCTATATTTTATAAATGTGTCTCGAATAAGAAAGATTACACATTCGTGTATATTGTCAAATCACTACTAAAGCTTTCGGTTCCTTTGCTATGATTTTATTCGATTTCTTCGAACATGTAGATATTCTATTTCCACTCATGTACCAAGATTTTTCTCCATTATGTTTTGTTAATTTTATTTTGATTCTAAGATTAACAGTTCTAGACTTTGACTGATAAATTTGAATGCTAAATGGAAAGAGAAGAAAAATAAAGAGAAAATATAAATAAAAGTTTAATGGACATTTTCCTCTGTTATTCTCGATGAATTTTGTAGAAGTTTGGTTTCCGATATTCAGAAAAACAAATCATTAAATTAATTCATTCCATTTTTAGGAAATTACAATTATACCACAAGTTTAATACCACTTTAAAAAATTTACATTTAATAAATGACAATTTTTAAAAATACATTAACTTTTTGATGAAAATATACTTAATTAATTTTTCTAAATATTTATAAAAAAAATTAGAAACTCAACCTCACCCCTTTAACACTAAACCCTAAACAATAATCACTAAAGTGTAAACCCAAATGTTAATATATTTTTGAGAGTGTATATTTTTGCAAAGTGGTACTTAACTTATGTTATTCTTAGCAATTTCTCATTTTGTTATTGGTAAAAACATAAAATACTTTTAGATATTATTTGTGAAGTAGTTTGCGTATTGTCATCAGTACATTTAACATGACTATTGAAAAATGATGACAAGGCATTAGCCTAATTATGACATGTACAATTTTTCTTATAAAATTTATACTTTTGCAATGTTTTTAATATGGTAATAACTATTAACTCATATCACCATTAATGTAATTTTTTTTATAAATCATTATTTTTTAAAAATATTTTAAAATATTAATAATTAATAACTCATAATTTTAAAAAGTTAAAATAAAAATGTAAAAGAAGTAAGTTAAGAAAAAAAAAATTCATAATTCAAACCGATGAAATTAAGATACAAATTTAATAACCTCCAATGTAAACTATTTAAAAACCGAATATTATATTTAAATTTATTATGTATTTCCATGGTACATTAATATTATATTATTAATATATATATATATATATAAATAGGTGATAAAAACATATTTATTATAATAATAACTAAATATGATATAATATAAATTAAAATTTATTTTTATAAAATATAATTTTAACTTTACTGAAATTTAAATAACATTAAAGTAAAACTGCTTTTTGTCATCAAATTAAAGTGAAATTATTAAACCAAATAAAAAGATTAAAATTGCCAAAAATACATATGTGATTTATTTTTCCAAACTGATAAAGTTAAAATAAAAAAACTAATGTCCCACTGTAAACTACTTTTTAAGAAAATAAAAAAGTAATTTTATATTAAAATTGTTATTTATGTGCGCGCAGGAAAACTCCTAGTAACATAGTAAAGTTAAATTCTGCTGAAAATTTATTCTCTTTTGAGAATTTGCTAAAAATAACATAAGTTAAGTATTACTTTGCAAAAATACCTTCAATTAAAAATATATTAACATTTGAGTTTACACTTTAGTGATTATTATTTTGAGTTTAGTGTTGAAGGAGCCGGGTTGAGTTTCTAAATGTTTTATAAATATTTAGAAAAAATAATTTAGTCTATTTTCATCATAATTCAAAAATATTTTTAAAAATTATGATTCAAAGATAAATTTGCAAAGTAGTATCAAACTTGTGGTGAAATTGTATTTTTTTTTCTACTCTTTTTCAACGAGCTACTATAATCCAAAATAGTGCACTAATTATAATTTGACTAAAGAAACCTAAAAAAAAAACTTAAGAAGAGTAGTATATTTAATTAAAAATTCCATTCCAGACAAACCTAATTAAAAAAAAACAACCTTCGGCCGCATAATATTTAGTATCCATGGTGCACATTAGAAAAGAATAACTAGAATATAATACCACGAAAAAGGTAAAAAGGCGGGTAATACTACTATAGTAAAAAGTATTACTATAACATACGTGCTCAATGATTACTAGCTAATTAGTTACCAAAACTATTATTTTGTGAGTGGGGGAAATATTTGATATTATTTTCGTTATCATTGTGAAGTTGACCATCTTAGCCTATCATATCATTGTGGAAGTGCGATACACACACACACATAATAAATAACATAAATGAAAAGTAAAGTTCGGTTTTCAACTAGGATTTATAAGTAAAACTTTACCACTTCGATGTATACATATATGTTGTTTTATCGTGGGTCACAATGAACTAACTATATTAATTAATCTAGAGGAACCAGCTGGTTAAACCCATATAAGAAAAAAGAGAGTAAAAACATATGGTATAGAACTACAGATGACGAGTCACTAGGGCTGCAAAAACGTTAGTCCGTGTGAAACTCTTTTGTTTGGTAACCCCCACTAATTAGTTTTGTTGAAGCGGCCAATATGTTCGATTACTATTAGAGATGTGTGTTTGACGTCAAAAACGCATTATTAAAACAAGTTAGAAAAGTGTAACTTTGAATTTGGAGAAAAGATTATTGAAATCTCAGAATTAAGATCGTCTATAAGGTGCACGATACACATATTTATGATAGAAAAGAAACCATTTGTAGAGAATGTTTTTAATATATACAGTAATCGGTTCTCGTCGTGATCATTAATGCAACCTAAATTGATTATTTACTGTATTGGTGATGTTTATGAACTTAAAATTTGCTTCGATGATGTTGAATAAACACACATGAAATGACATTCATTCAATACACAAGCAAACTAGAAATTGGTTTATGTGTCTAATAGATCTTATGTAAAGCACATATTAGTTTTATCTTTTTCTTCTGATTCGTGACATTTTTTTTCAGTGGTAAGTTTTTTATTAAAAATTGTTGTTTACAACTTGTATACGCACACATTCAACTTCTGTCGCGACACTTTATCAATACTAACAAAACACTGAATCATAATTTCATGCCTTTAAGATCTTTTAATTAGTCGTTTAATTACCATAATATTTTGATTCTTTTCTACTTAAATGCCTAATTAGTCATATAACTAAGACATAGGCGTACGTGTGTTCTTTCGAGGATATAGGCCAGCTTGGTCGGGGGCCGTAAACCCACTTGGGATAATTTGTAGACCTAATCATTATTTGTCTTAATCATCATCTTCCGTTGTTGTAGCTAGCACAACTCTTCCACCATTGTTTTCCCCTTTTCGATTAATTATTGTTTTGTTGCACTCTTACACTATCCTTAATTAACTTTGCACCGCCCATTATTAACAACAGTGATTAAAGAAACACATGATTTGATCAAATGTTAAATTTATATGCAGTTTACAGTGGTTAATCTTTAAGTAGCCAAACCATATTATATAGTCTTTAGGCCATAATCTGAATAGGTTTACTTTTAGTGTACGACTGGTTTTTCTCCACTAATATTGCGTATTAGACCTTGACCTATCGAGTCCAACCAAGTTTTAGCAGCAAGGATGCATGATTTCTTTTTGGTCCCAATGGATTTGACCAAGTTCGGTTGACATTAGAACAAGAATTTACAGGTTAATATTAATACATGCATAACTTGATAGGTTTAACTGCTTACTAGATTTTGATCTGCGTTTTGAAAATGCGAAATATTTATGATGCAAAAAGTCATTTATTTTTTTAAAATATTGTTAATTTTGTGAGACTTGTTATTTAAAAATGTTAGGCATTATATTTTGTTTTAAATTTTTTAATTTTTTTATATTTATTCTATTAAAACAGAATTATAACCTATTGATAAATGTTACGTCCAACTATTAATATTATTAAAACATTATCATTATTATTTTTTACCCCTATAACTACATGGTAATTATTTCCACAAAATGCGAAACCACTTCTCTGAAAAATTACAATCAGTTTTAAGAAATGGATTTTTTAACAAATGATCATTTATTATCTCGAGTAATATTTACTGGCTCATTACAAATTCAATTTAATAAACATCAGTCTATCAATAAACTAGCCCATTAGTCTGTTGAACTTTATTTTATACGTAAAAATATATCAGTTCATTTTTTATGCCCAATCGATATTAACTTGACATATACCCATTTTGAGATTGTCTTTTCATAAAATGTTCATATATCAATACTATTATTACTCTTATCAAACATTTATAGTTACTTAATGATATTTATGTGATTATCATTTTTGAAGGAGAATTTGAATTATCAGCATTCATTTAATTTCCACAAAAAGGTATTTTCATTTTAAAAGTAATGAATAATTTAAAATGCAAATGGCATAAGTTTCACAAAATTTCACCCCAAAATAACAATCTCGCGGATTTTTATTTCAAAGTTACACATCAACGAACTTATGTCATGATTAATTATTTAACTATAAAACTTTAAAAATACTTCAAAGTTTCCATTTCTACAAAAAAAAACTATTTACACTTGATGTTATTTTTTTGTTTTGTTATTCGGTATAATTTTCTGTAAATAGTTTAAAATTTTATGTATGTTTTTGACCTCCTCAACGTAAAATTTATGTTTGGTGGTTGATTACTCCTTATCGTTAAGTTTCATGTTTTGTTTACATTTTCAAATAGTACTTTTATATTATAATGTAAACATAATTAAATCATACATTTAGTATACGACGAAGTTGAATAGAGTAATATAAGATATAAATCAGCTTTAAATATTTTAATATAAATTATACATACCATTATTATTAGACTCGTGTAAAAACAGTCAAAAAGCAAAAATAGTTTTAATGAATTTAATATTGATTTTAAAAGTAATATGTGGTTATTAAATTGCTATTACGCAAATAAAGAGGAAGTTATGTTTTTCACTTTAAAACCAGAATGCTATATGCAATTACAAAAAAAATAAGGAGTTATATTTCATTTTTGAAAGAATAAAATATAAAAACAAATAGTTAGACATAATATTTATCAATAGGTCATGATCATGTTTTAATAGAATAAATATGTAAATGATGTATTTATATTCATAAATTCATTTTTTGCAAATTTTATCTTCATGCCCAACAAATAAACTCCCACACTTTTAAATCTTTGAATTAAAATTTTTGCTTATAGCATGGTCATAATTCTCATCAAAAATCAGAATTTAACCTATTCAAAACTAGTTAATATAAATTATATAAATAAATTTAAATATAAATTATATATATGACTTTTAAAAATATAAAAAATATACAAAAATGATTGACAAGAAAATTTCTCCTATTTAACCTATTTTGTATAATATAAAATCTTGCACAATTACAAATTTATCATTACTGGTAATATTTACTAAAACCCCCAAAATTAAAATATATACATCTCCTTATTTTGCAAAAAAAAATATAATAGTAAATCATTAAATTATGTTCTATATAATCAAAACAAATAACTTTATGTAAATTTTTATAAGAAATCATCAACAAAAATCTATCCGCGCTTTCAAAACGGGGGTTAAAATCTAGTTATATATTAAAATTGATATCTATTAAATTTATATAAATGGCGAATGATTTTATATACAATATTATTTTCATAACCGGCGAATGTCATACTCATGTTCTTTGATTATTATTAAAAATGGTCAATATACCGATAGAACACCAAAACTCATGTAAAATTCTTTCTTTTATAAGTTGCCAATGTTTTTTTCTAGGATAGAGTCTTATGTAGGATGTTAATATGGGCGGCCCTGACCCCTTTAGACCCCACCTGTTGAATTCATGTCCGTTTAGGCTCTATGAATTTATGAGCATTTATACATATGTCCATTGAATCTTTTTAATTCTCAAGCCCACTAATTTTAAAATATCCACTATGGCTAGTTAGGACCATTCATTTTTTTTTCTCAATACAGTTATTTTTAATACATTAGGAATTAATTTAAATATTTTGTAGAGTAATAAGTTAAAATTAATTGCAAGAGATCTCACGACTCATATACAATAATTAAGTTTTGTTTATAATTTTAAACTGCATTACAAAAATAAGCATTTGTTTTTGAACAGAATCCTATAAAATATTAAGAGAAAACATATATGGAGTTGTAGAAGACTTGTCATGATGAGTCAAATATAAGAAATACGTTATCAATGTTTTGGAAGAGGATCTAGAATCCTAAAGAACAACTACATATTATGTTATTGTCTTGCTTGTGTTGACTAATAATAACTCTAGATATATCCTTTATAGAATGAAGATGGCAAATCTTGTAAATATGTAAAGTAATAAACTCTATATCGACAGTGCTAAACATTACTTCAAACTCTTGTAAGAACACATCCTTGGAGAGCACATCCTAGGAGCTAAAGCAGCTGCAACCCATAATCAAAATCAGAAGAAGAGTTATTTTTGAAATTATTTTTGAAGAAACTGAAAAGACAAGAAATAATGTCAAAATCAGATGATTGTCTTCACTTAGTGAATGGAAACGAAAGAGACCCACAATATTGTTTCTCAATATCGATTCATATAACGTTTCTCAATTTCATCGATTCATATATGACTCTTATGTATCCTTGCACCCCCAATCCCCTTGCTTTGATGATGCAATCTCTATGATTGAAAGGAACTCCATGTATATCATGTTCCAAATATCTCAATTTAGATAATTTATGCAACCAAATTATATTGGACATCGTGTTTCCTACAAAAAGCTCCCTTGCCTTATCTAGAATGACCATTGTACACATCCAAGCCTACCACATTTTAGAATTTATCGTTTGTTATTTGTTTCAGAGTTGTCCTAGTCTTTAGGAGTAGAGTCAATGGTCCATGTTCCTATTATCTGGTCCACTAAAGTAGTAGTTGTTAGTGTTATTTAAGTTCATGTAATTTCCCTTTGTTTCCTTCAAGCTAATGAAAACGTAGTTTCTTCTCTATGCAACTTCTTTTTATCAGTAGTGGTATCAGAGCATTTTCTAAAGAAAAATCAGAGAGAAAGCAATAACAGTTGTGATCAGATGTCAACACCAAACGAGAACTTTGTGCAAGCAGCAATTCCTCGCTTCGACGGTCACTACGACCATTAAAGCATGTTAATGGAGAATTTCTTGAGGTCTAAGGAGTATTGGAAAATCGTCAATTCTGGAATTGCAGAGCCTGCGGAGAGCAATCCTCACAGATGCGCAAAAGACAGAACTGGAGACATCCAGATTGAAGGATCTCAAGGCCAAAAACTACTTGTTCCAGGCCATAGATCGAGAACCCTTGGAGACGATTCTTTGCAAAGATTCTTCCAAGCAGATTTGGGAATCAATGAAGAAAATGTTCCAAGGGAATGTGAGAGCAAGGAGTACTGAGTTTGAGACTTTACGCATGAAGTCGAGTGAATCGGTGAATGGTTTCTTTGGCCGTACGATGACAATTGCAAACAAAATGAGGATACATGGCGATAAGATGGAGGATGTGGAAATTTTTGAGAAGATTCTTCGATCTCTAACAACAAAATTCAACTTTGTTGTATGCTCCATTGAAGAATCAAAGGACGTTGATTCACTCTCAATTGATGAGCTACAAAGTTCTTTAATGTTTCATGAGAAGAAAATCTCACAGCAAGACAATGAGGAACAAGCACTAAAGGTTTCAACTGATCCTGACTTGAAGGAAACAAAGGGAAATTACATGAACTTAAATAACACTAACAACTACTACTTTAGTGGACCAGATAATGGGAACATAGACCACTGATTCTACTCCTAAAGAATAGGACAACTCTAAAAAAATAACAATCGATAGATTCTAACATTCTCCCTTAAACTGAAAGTGTTCAAACATTCAGTTTACAGACTCCTAGCATTGCTTTGAGTTTCTGAAATGGTTGTATCTTCAAAGGCTTTGTCATGGTATCAACAATCTGATCTTTGCTTCTGCAATATTATATTTCAATGACTCCATCTTTGGTAAGGTTACGAATGAAATGATACTTGACGTCAATGTGCTTGCTTCTTCCATGTAGAACTGAATTTTTGGAGAGTTTAATAATGTGACAACCTGTCCCGCGGACAATGTATGTTGACGTCAACTATCATTTCATTCGTAACCTTACCAAAGATGGAGTCATTAAAATATTATATTGCAGAAGCAAAGATCAGATTGCTGATATCATGACAAAACCTTTGAAGATACAACCATTTCAGAAACTCAGAGCAATGCTAGGAGTCTGTAAACTGAATGTTTGAACACTTTCAGTTTAAGGGAGGATGTTAGAATCTATCGTTTGTTATTTTTTTCAGAGTTGTCCTAGTCTTTAAGAGTAGAGTCAGTGGTCCATTTTCCCATTATCTGGTCCACTAAAGTAGTAGTTGTAAGTGTTATTTAAGTTCATGTAATTTCCTTTGTTTCCTTCAAGCTAATGAAAAAGTAGTTTCTTCTCTCTGCAACTTCTTTTTATCAACACCACACAAACACATTTGAAATGACTATTAGCTATATAGACCTTTCTAGTGAGACCATTATATCCCAATATTGCCTTTATAATACGAAAACCAAAGCGACATAAATAAACCACGAAAGCCAATGTATCCATTATGAACAAAAAAATTCTAAACTTGAGAAATATATTCTAGTCTAATCCTGATATGTGCAACATAAGCTCTGCAAGTGAATGAACACTTGTACCTTCTAAAAATTCTAGGATCCTTGTTCTGACTATAATTGAACTGAGACAAATTGTGCCACAAAAGATATGATTCTCCACAACAAACTAGAATCCCTAGTATGCTCCTCCCGTGGATCTACTTTCTTGTTCTGTCTTTCCAAAGATCGATTCCCTATCACCATGATCCAAAACAAAGCAGCCAAATCTCCCATATTTCTTTTCGTAACATATTTCAGATCTAAAATAATCTGGATCGAAACTCCTTAAAAATCTCCAAAATAAAGTCTCAAAAGTTTGAGAAAAAACTATACATGAACCGCAAAAAGAGGGTCTCCTCTTTCCATTGTTTCCAAATCACAACCAAATCTTGAAAATCTCAGTCAAGATCGACCAAATTGCAAAGATCTTCTTCACCTTCATCGCCTTGTTGTAATCACCTTTCTTTTCACCATAGGAGCAGTGTTTTTATATGAAAAAGTTGATTTTGTATATTCGTTTGCTCTATTAAAATAAAAATATTAAAAGGGAGTGACACTGTTGTAAATACTAAAACAAATCAAGGGACCCTCAAAAAATATTTATGTTTTAATAGTATAAATACTGCATATTCTTTCGAGTTTTCAAGTCTTTAGCTACTTCTACACATATTTGCTACTAAGAAGAACAATTTAATTACCAATCGCTTTTACCACCACAACTTTTTATCTTTATTTTTACTGTGTAATCATGTTTTGAAGTCTAAACCTTTAATCTCATTTTGTGAGATCTCAATTTTAATTTCTTAAAATACTATTTACTCTAGGTTAAGACCCACACCTTGCGCAAAATAAACATAATATAAACATATTTTACGTATTTTGTTTATTTAAAATTTTACATATTATAAAATAATAAATATATTAAATAATTCAGAGTACAAAAACTATTACTTAAATGTTATTTATTTATAATTATTTTATGATAAATAACTCAAAATAACCACTTTTATCTATTTTATATAGTTACATTTAAATGATATCAACATAAATATATAGTGTATTTTTAATATGAGTATCTATTAAATCATAATTCCTAATCATATGGTTTTATGATCAGTTATAGCTTTTATAACAAATTTTTAAATCATTGATAACAAAATTTTCAATAAAGAACCTTTAACAGTTTTAGTAATTTATAATTGTTTTAAAAATTAAATGTAAATTTTGAAGTTAAAATATTAAATTCTCAATATTTGTTCAATGCAAAATTTAAAATTTATAGTTTAATTTAAATGATATTATAATAAATATATATAATTTATCTGTATATCAATTAAATTAAACTTTCTACTCATATAATTTTATGATCATTGTATCTTATTATTAATAAATAAAATATCTGATCATAAATTTTTAATGTTAGATTTTTAACAGTTTATTGATTGATAATTTTTTTTATATTCAATTTAACATATACTGAAAACTGAAATTTTATTATATGGTTAATATGATCGTTTAATTTATTATAATAAAATAAAATTAAAAATGATAGATGATATATAAAATGTTATCAAATATTTATTATTCAAAATAATTAGTTTTCATATATATATATATATATATATTAAACATATTAGGTAATTTCTTAATTTTAAGGAAATAGTAATTGTTGTACATTAATAATTAATTCTATGATTAATTTTAAGCCTGGGCATACATGTTTTCGGGTTGGACCTTTCAGGTCTGGATCCTTCGGTTCTTAGATATTTAGACCCAATAGAGTAATTAAAATTTATTTGTTCGGGTTTGGTTTGGGTTACGGTTTCGACATGGTTCGAGTCATAGATAGTTGAACCCAATAAGATAATTCGAATTTATCGGATCATGTTCGGTTCGGTTCGGTTCCGAATCGAGTTCCATTCGGTTCCTTTTTTATCCAGCCAAAAAATAGGTGAAAATATTTAAATACCTAAAAACTGAAATTTTACCCAAAATATGACCTAAAGACTTGAAAAATATCCAAACTTTCATCCGATTATCCGAATAATTTTTGAAAATCTAAAATTTCATATTAAATCCAAAACCGAACCCCAAAAAATCCAAATCCAAAACTTAAAATAATATACATAATATCAAAAAGATTGAACTACCCAAATATACCTAATATATACTAGAAATTTCGGGTATCTCATCATGTCTCGGGTTCGGATCGGGTTGGGTTCAAGACCCGTAGGTTCTCCACAACAAAAATCAATAGGATAAAAAGATCGTTTCGGCTCCTACCTGAACCGAGATTTTTGGGTTGATTTCAGATTAGGTCTTCACTTCCGGGTAAAATGCCTAGGCCTAACTAATTTAATAAAAAAATAGTATATGATCAGATGGATCAATCTACTTTTCTAAGGATTGTACAAATCATTGTAGCGATGACACCGGTCGTCAATCAAATTATATAATGATTCTAAAATAATATATCTGGGATTTTTTAGCAATTGTCTTTAACCGAAATATTACATGGGCCAGGCTCACTAAGTCTTCGGCCGATAACTAAAGGATTGATATGGGCCTAGTTTAATAAGTTTTCAGCCCATCATAGCAGCAAAACAGATCCGACCGTTTAGGCGAGAGAAAATCATCAGAGATCGGAGCAGAGTGATGATGGCTTCAACGGTGGGATTAGCGCCGGGACTATCTCGGAAGCTGAAGAAGGTACTGGAATGCCGTACAGATACTCCGGAGCTGGTGGCGTCGCTAAACGCTCTGTCTTCATTCTACGACGAGAACAGCGCTCACGCGCGGCGGAACCTCAGATCGACGATCGAGAAACGCGCGCTCCAGATCAACAGCGAGTTCCTTAGCGCGGCGGATTCGACTCAGATCGCGTTGGATCGCGTGGAGGAGGAAGTGAACGCTTTAGCCGATTGCTGCGATAAGATCGCGGCGGCGCTAAGCAGCTCGGCGGAGACCACCAGCGATATCATCAGTACGACTGAGAGGCTGAAGCAAGAGCTTGAGGTTACTACTCAGAGGCAGGAGATTGTTGATTGCTTTCTTCGTGATTATCAGCTCTCGAATGAAGAGGTGAGTGATTGAGTGAGCTCCTGCGTTCGTACCTTGATGGTGAAATGAGATGAATTGTTTTTTGATTGATGCAGATTAAAGCGCTTAGGGATGATGAATTGGATGAGAGTTTCTTCCAAGCGTTGTCTCACGTTCAGGAGATTCATTCCAATTGCAAATTACTTCTCAGGACGCATCATCAGGTTAAATTTTCAGAACGTTTTTCAATATTTGTGTTGATTTTGCGTGCAGAGTGGATACCTTTGTGTATAGTGTTTGATTATATGGAATGTGTATGCAGCGAGCTGGCTTGGAGTTGATGGGTGTGATGGCTATGTACCAAGAAGGAGCGTATGAGCGTCTTTGCAGGTACGTTATCTGCTTCTTTCCAAAAGATTCTGAAGAAGACTTTGTTGGTAGAAACTTGGTTAGTGTTTGGAACTTGCATGAATTTCGTTATTGCTACTGTGGAGCCTAAACATAGTCTGGTGGTCTCTCCCTCAACTTCTCAACAGTGTTTCTTTACCAGTTACCACTTACCACACCTATCAGATTGCTAGAGCCTTTTGCCATGTCAAAGAAAAGATTTACTTTATAAAGATTTTTTTTTTTGTTGGCTGTGAGCTTAGAGGTTTCATAGAAATTTCAACTCTCATATATAATCAGAGAAACCTTGATTCTTCTAGGTGGGTTCAGGCTGAGTGTAGGAAACTGGGTGATACAGATAACCCAGAGGTTGGTGACCTTTTGAGGACTGCTGTTCGCTGTCTTAAAGAGAAACCTGCGCTCTTCAAATATTGTGCAGAGGAGGTTAGTCTTTCAGCTTTACTGAACTGTAGTCTTTGTTATACTTTAATGATACGGGGCATGTTTGCGGAAATCTTACAGGTAGGGAATCTGAGACACAATGCGTTATTTAGAAGGTTTATTAGCGCTCTTACACGTGGAGGACCTGGAGGAATGCCTAGACCTATTGAAGTTCATGCCCATGACCCCTTACGATATGTGGGAGACATGCTTGGGTGGCTGCATCAGGTTTGTGACCACTTGTTCGTCTCTTATGAGTCCTGCATTTGATCCTCATATGACTGATGTTAGAATGATTGTTTTATTTTGGCTATCAAAACTTGTGTGTATCAATGAGTGTGCGAATTCATTGTCATGATCTTCAGACCAGATATCATGTTGTTGTGCTTCTTTTTCCTAAGGTGAATGTTGTTTTGGGTGCAGGCTTTGGCATCAGAAAGAGAATTGGTTCATGCTTTATTTGACATAGACTCAGCAGACCATAAATCAACCGCGAAGAATACCTCTGAGAATGATTCCCTAAAGGCAGCAGAATCTGATTTTACATTTGTTCTGGATAGAATTTTCGAAGGAGTATGCAGGCCATTTAAAGTGAGAGTCGAACAAGTGCTGCAGTCACAGCCAAGTCTTATTATTTCTTATAAACTCACCAACACCTTAGAGTTCTACAGCTACACTGTGAGTTTTCTGTTTAACCTCTCTGCTATACTACATTATTTATCTCTCTAATTGATTTTATCATTACTTTGCTCCCCTCACCTTGCAGATCTCAGATTTACTTGGGCGAGACACTGCTCTGTGTAATACAATTGGGATGGTTAAGGATGCTGCACAGAAAACCTTCTTCGACATTCTTAAAACCCGAGGAGAGAAGCTTCTACGTTACCCTCCACCTGTAGCTATTGATCTGTCTCCGCCTCCAGCTGTCCGAGAAGGAGTTTCTCTAACGCTTGAGATAATAGAGAATTACAACAGCATGATGGTTTCTGCTTCAGGAGAGAAACCTGCTTTTGATCCGGTCCTTTCTGCTTTACTCGACCCTATCATTAAGGTACATGAAAGTAGAATCAAACTTTATATATATATATATATATATATCATGGTCCATCAAAAGGCATGATTGTGCATTAAAGATAATTCATGTACTTTCTCAAACTCCACAGATGTGTGAGCAAGCTGCAGAGACGCACAAATCAAAGATGAGCGGGGGGCAATTAACCAGACGAAGCAGAACAAGTACCGACTCAAGCCAGTTGACATCAGTCGATGCTCTACTCTCTAGCAGCCCGTCTCCACCACAGGTATCATTGGCTACGTTCCTTCAACTCGAAAAGACTTTCTTAAGACTTCATCTCTTTTATTTTATTTTTACAGAACAATGAAACACCTTCGAAAATATTCCTCATCAACTGTTTATGCGCGATCCAACAACCGTTGCTAAGACACGACGTCGCGTCCCAATACGTAACCAACATCGGATCAATGATCGAGAACCACATAAACCTCCTCGTCCAGAAAGAAGTCGACTCACTGCTCCGAAAATGCGGTCTTTCAGACAAAATGCAAATCTTCCGCTCTTACACAACTGAACTTCCTTTGTCTGAACGACAGGAGACATCACCAGCAATGCTATCGGAATGCCTCAAGGCCTTCTTCGGCCTCGTTTTGGGAAGCGAAGGCTCCCTTCCCGAGTTCGAGCAGATACAAGTCCCTAAACTCAGGTCCGAAGCTTGCGTGCGGGTGGCTAAAACTTTAGCTGAAGATTATGAAGTTATATACCGAGCCGTAACTGATCAACAAAACGGATATCCAGATCCGAAATCCCTAGCTCGACACCCACCGGATCAGATCCGAACCATCCTTGGTATATGAAGCTTCTTTTTCCCTGGTTTTTTCTTGTTATCTTACGAAATGGATATTTGACTTTTTACCTAAATTTGTATTTTTCTTATAATATTTACATAAGAAATTTGTCAATCTTTTATCAATTTTTCAGCTTGACTTAGTTCAAGAGTCTTATACTTTCATACCAGTTGCATCTGTTGATGACTTCAATGTAAAATCCATTCCACATATAACCCGCGTTACTCTTGAGACTTTCCTTCTCTATAGTAGTCAGTAACCTTGGCTGTCCAAAGAACCGTGTTGGGATTGGTTCTGGAGCCTTCACTGTTCGAAAATCTAGGTGATCTTTTACCAATTTGGCTCGACAAGTTTCAAACATGAAAAAAAGGTTTGTGGATTTTGTTTAGTTTCAGTGGGTGCTTGAGGACTTTATTTGTTATGTTTTAATCTCAGACAAGAACTGTCTCAGATTAAAACAAGAAGAAGCATGGATTATAGGTAAAAGTATTGATATTAGCTGAGGGATGATGATGAAGATGATAGTTCTTAGCGCAGAATTCATTTTTAGGCACAAAGCATCTTTGTTCTGTAATGGTTTTGGTTTTGATTGTCTGATCTTCTTTTTGGTCATTGTTTGTAAAAAAGGTTCCCATCTACAGTCAAGAATTGGTTTATCTAAGCTTGGAGTTCCAGCAATGTTCTGGATTACATGTTTGATTGGACCGGCTCTGACCGAGACTACCTCAAGGTTCCTAAAGCTAAAGGCTCGATTCAGGTTGTCCGGAAAGAAGCTTTTTCTTCATCCCTTTGTATGAGTTTTTCCTTACTTATGGTGGAATCTTCAGGTCGACCTTTGGCCCAAAATTTTGCTTCTGTGTTTTCTTTTAACTAATGGGAAAAGTATGGGTTGAGGAAAGTAGTGAATCCAATCATTTTTGTGTTGCCTTTTTTAAATTGTATAGTCGTTCTTGATCGTCTCGGATCCTTCTATATATATATTTATAGAAGGTTACCCAATATATGAAAAGGTATAAACAAAACATTTAAAAAAAGAGTAAAAAAGCATGATTCTTTAAGCTGGAGAATGTAGCCATTTGTTTACATTTTTATCTGTTGTTTAGTATGCAGCAGCTATGATCCAGCTTGTTTGGAGAAGCTTCAGATAGGCTTTGCCAGAAACTTGATTCTGCTGCATCTACAGGGGAAGATGTGGAGATGGAACCACTCTTCTCTCGTTTGACACTTGATATTATTGACAAGGCTGTTTTTAATTACGACTTTGACTCCCTCACCAATGATACCGGTGTGATCGAGGTTCTCTCTCATGCATGCTTTCACCCTTTTCTTTCTGTATTGAGGTTCTCTTTGTTAGGTAGTCTACAGTGTTCTAAGAGAAGCTGAAGATAAAAGTGTTTCACCTATTCCTGTTTAGGACATACCAATTTAAAAAGATATTTCCCCTCGTCAGAGGAACGTTGCGACGTCCCTGAAACTGATCAATGACACACTTGATGATTTGATCGCAACAATGCAAGGAATTGTTCACGCTATTTGGATCTTCCTTCCACTTTCTTGTCTTTACAGAGAATGGTAGAAGAAGAGGAGCTGCAGTTTCACGAGGAATATATATGAACGAAAGAGATCCTAGCATCCTTCACTTACTTTTGGTTTCAGGAGACGTTGTAATAAATCTGTCTTCTTTTCCAATAGTTTTTGTCAGCTTTACTGATCTAACTTTGTATCAGGTCTCTAGCAAGCAGCTACGTGATGACCTTGATGACAATGCTTTATAGCTGGACATGAAACATCAGCTGCGGTTTTAACATGGACGTTTTGCCTTTTAACAACGGTAAAGTGTATGGACATGCCAACCAAAACAAACACTTAATTTAAAAAAAAAAAAAAAAAAAAAAACAAGCAAACACTTAATTTACTCCCAGTGAATATTTATTAACTATTTGGTTGGTGTTGCAGAATCCCAACGCAGTTGCCAATCTCCAAGAAGAGGAATGGATACATCTCATGCTTGCATATGATCTTACAAGAACATTCACATGTTAAAAAGGACAGTTTGATTGTAACCATAGAAGATATGAAGAAGCTGAGATACACTACCTGAGTCATGAATGAGGTAAATGGAAAATTTGAATATACTTGTTTGAGAAAAACGCTATTTTGGTTTAACCATTTACTTTGATGTTGTGCAGTCATTGAGATTATATATCCACAACTACCAGTACTGATCCCATTAAAAAGTCAACAATGTGGTTTTCATTCATCTCGGTTTGGAATCTACATCGAGGTCCACTTCATTGGGATGACTCAGACAAGTTCAATCCCGAGAGATGGACAAACCAAAATTTCAGGTATATAAAAGGCTTCTTTTGCTCAACACTTTGTCATTTCATTAGAGTTTTTAATTAGATTGGGACAATTTTCTTCTCCAGTTAGACATGTTTGCTTCGTTTGAGGATTGAAATTGAAGGTAACAAAAAGAACAAAACCTCTCCACATACCATCTGCTCCTCGAGATGAGATTTCCTCTGCTTTGTCTTTACTCTTTATCTTCGCAAAAGTGAAATAAACACGCTCAAAGAAGAAGTGGAAGAAGCGAAACTCTTGTGTTAGAACAATGGATGTGAAACTTGTTAGAAGCAGACCAATGCTTCTGATTAGTTCTCTCTTCATTATGTTATGTAGACAGTGGGGAAACAGTCATTTTATACCCAACATATCATGATTTGTTCAACTTATACCCGACTTATACGACCATGCAAAAACATACATGTACTTTCAAAATATTCAAATAACATATCTATTATTTATTTTTTGGCGAAATCATATTCAATCGCCACATCAGCTACCACATCATCTAATTTTACTGACGTGGATGATATGTAAGCTAATTTTGCTGACGTGGATGATATATAAGATAATTTTGCTGACAAATATGCCACGTGTACAATATTTTTTTAAAAACGAAATAAAAATTATTGTTTTAAATACTTTTTAAAAGAAAAAATTAAATGTTTATAAAAAAAGTTGACATCTTATAAATTTTATTATTTCGTAAAATTAAAAAATTTAATTAAATGATAAAACTTTAAAGGGGTATATTCGTCATAATGTTTGGATTATATCAATTACACTCATGTTAATCTTGGTTATGTGCTTGTATAGAAACTTTTTAGATCGGTTATGTACTCATGCGGATAATTTTGTGTTAAAAAATTAAGAATTTATGATATGTTAACCTAAACTCTTTAAATGTAAACAACATAACCAAGATTAACCGATAATAACACACTGCAATACTGGCATTGAATTTAAATCATTACAACACATACAACTTTTATAATGTATCGATCATATCCTAATACCATCTTTATAAAGTTGTATGTGTTGTAATGATTTAAATTCAATGCTAGTATTGCAGTATGTTACTATCGATTAATTTAAATCATTACAACACATACCCGACTTATATTACCATGCAAACACATATCAATTTTTTTAAATAACATACTTATTATTATTTTTTTTGAGCGAAATTATACCTAGTCGCCACATCAACTGTCACATCATACAAACACATATCCGTATTTTCAAAAAATTTAAATAACATACTTATTATTTATTTTTGGGCGAAATTATACTTAGTCGCCACATCAACTGTCACATCATCTTCGTCAGCAAAAATAATTTATGTAGCATCCACATCAGCAAAATTATATGATGTGACAGTTGATGTGGCGACTAGGTATGATTTCGCCCAAAAAATAAATAATAAGTATGTTATTTGAATTTTTTGAAAATACGGGTATCTGTTTGCATGGTAATATAAGTCGGGTATGAATTAAACATATCACGATATATTGGATATCAAAATATCCCTTAAAGTAGAATGTAAAGATCTATTACTCTTTTAGAATATGAAATTATTTTTAGAGATAAAGACCAAAATAGACCTAAAAAAATTTTTGTCCCAAAAATAGCACTCAAAGAAAAAAATGACCAAAATACCCTATATTAAAGAGTGTAAATATATATTTATACCCATTGGGTTAATTAATCTAAACTTATGGTTTAGAGTTATGGGGTTGGGTTTTGGAGGTGAGTTTTATAATTAAATAAAAATTTAAAAATATTAAATTTTCAAAATAAAAAGGTCTATTTTGGTAATTTTTTTTGAGTGCTATTTTTGTGACAAAAACTTCAAAAAGATCTATTTGAGAGATTTGCCCAACAAATCGATTTAAGGAAATATTCCTTATTAGAAGGTGTAGATGCAATATGTAAATATGCTAATAACGTAAATATATAAATATGCTACTAAACTAACTAGATGCAAATGTTAATGTGTTATATCTAGGATTTCAAGCTTAATGGACTATAGGGAATATGAAGCACAAAAATATAAATATTCTAGAACTCAAATATTAATTATTCTGACCCTTTTAACTCTAACTCTCGTATGCGAGCAAAAGGAAAGACCATCGATCGACGGCTAAGGGTTGATGTCGATCGACGGTGAAATCAGAAGGAAGTGTGAACGAGATTTGATATGTTCACCAAGCTAATTAAACCATCTCTCACATGCGCCTAACAACGTAGTTCAATGGAGTCTATTTTGGCACATAACCTTCTCTCGTGGTCGTCCATGTCCTACTTTCGAGATCCTAGTTAGCTACTCTAGAATGCAAGCATTAAGCACAACTCGATTGATGAATATTATCGCAACCCTAGATATAGCAAAAAATTAGGGTTGGAGTTAAAAGGGTCAGAATATCCATCAACTGAGATATATCTAGGGTTTCAAGCTTAATGGATAATAATTGACTGAGATATTTGGACATGTTTCCATTAATCAAGCCCTAAAATTTTTTTGCCACCAAATCATGTTCACTTCTTTTTTACCTTATCTCTTTCTAGAATCATACAAATCAAGCTTTAATGGTTGTAGCCACCAAATCATGTTCGATCTTTTTTATCTGAAGGGAAAATAGAGGAGAATCAGAAGCACACAGACTTTTACCTTCCAGATTTGCAGAAGGAATCCGATCCATTGTATACCAAATCCCAAAGCAAGCAGATAATGTCATGATTAGTGTTGAAAATCAGCTTTGGTTCCTTCAAACTTTCTAAGCAAGTGTGATATAGTGGCAGGATGATCAACTTTGGTATCTATAGTAATCTCTGCAAACAACCTTCTAAGAATGGTGCTAAAGTATGGTTTGTCAATAATAAATCTTGATCATAGTCCCCTTCTTGACTCAATAAAACTTTTTGAAAAATTTTATATATAAAAATAAAACTCAAAAACAAATAAATAGCGTTAGTGAACCTCCCATAGACTTAAATTACACTGTCCCCACTGTAATCCGCCATTGGTTAGGAAAAATCAAATCATAAGTAAATAGCTTAGGTAGAAAACTCGATATTTCTCTCTGTAAGAGAGCGTCGATCGATGGTATGAGGGTTTGGTCAATCAATGGTCGCGATCCATTGTCGATCGATGGTGCCTCTATGGTGTCGATCGATGGCGGACTCAAATAGTCTGTAAAAACAAAATAAAACTCGAAATAAGTAGTATAATTAAAAAACTAAATAAAAAATTACTAAACAGTGGGTTGCCTCCCACTCAGCGCTTGGTTATAGTATTAAGCTCGACGTTTCAAAGTTTCTGACTAGAATGGAGGTGGATCAACACTTGGAAAACAAGTGTCTACATCTTCTTTGCAATTCTTAAACCATGTACCAACGAAGCTTCTCATAGCCTCATCTTCTCTAGCTTTCTCATTCTTCATGATCTCCTTAACAACCTCCACGGAATGCATTCTCCTTTGTAGATTCTTAATATTGCGCTGTAGCATTCTAAGTCTAGCAGCTATAGTTTCTGATCCATCCTCCAATTGCTGAGAGGTATCTTCTTTTATCAGGCTTTGAGAAAAGGTAATCTCATCAAACATGTCTTCTAACTATTTTTCTGCACCAGACTCTTGTCTGTCGAACTCAGTATCGATCGATGGCATGATGCTGCCGTCGATCGATGTCCCTCTGTTTGCTCCAATCGCACGTTGTCTTTGAACAATATCCAAATCTTGCTTCATCTCATCCATGCGTGTAGTCAAACCAGTGAGGCACTTGTCTATAGGATAGTAGACATCATCAAGCCTCTTGTAGAAATCATCCAATTACCTTTCTTGAGCTTTGTAGATCTCATGCACGATATCGTCAATCTCTGCTCTACTGTATATTTCTTACTTCTTCATAGCGATATTTGCCGCATGTTCAGGTAAGCATATGTAGTTGCGCTCAAACATAGTATCTCGTTCTAAAACCGCCCTGATGTCTTCTTCTTGCACATTCATGCTCGTGCATTGCCCTTCTCATCTCTGTAGATGTCATACTCGTCTTTATTTTCCCAATAAAAAATTCTTCTGCTGTTTGCATTATAAGCTCTTTGTCCATGCTCTACAGTATTGTCTATCAAAAGTGGGTTTATCCAATCGACTGATTGTGAACTTCCTGAACAAAAAGGATCATAGGTACAAAACCGGTTCACCCATGGAATGATGTCGATCGATACATGGCTTATGGCGTAGATCGATGTTCAATGTTTGGGGGTGTATAGATCATTGTAGATTGGCACGTTCTTTTGTTCCTCTCTGTCGATCGATGGGCCTAATTGTGCGTCGATCGATGGATGTTGTCCAAATAAAGCTCCTGATCCAATAGCCATAACAAAGGCATCTGCTACATCCTCCTTTGGTATGTTTAGAATTCTTCCATAAAGATCTTGTGCACGCCCTTCTGTGTCTCTGAAAATTCCAAACTCATCTAGTCTGAACTAATTATTATCTGCGCAATATATTCTTGTCGCTTCTTCTGGGTTGCGTTTGATGTCGTACGATGGCCAAGATATGTCGTCGATCGATGCTCTATTATCCACTTTCGCATTCATTACCCAGCCAGCTTCTTCCAGTGCTAGGCTGTGATACTCAATATGCTCTTCCTCCTTGTAATCTGCATTGTATTCTTGGTAAGCTTCACCGTATCCTTGATATGACTGGTGGGTGTCGATCGATGGTTTGTGGTGACCGTCGATCGATGCTTGAGTATCAGACTGTTGACCAAAAAAATCCCAGCTACATTATCCATCGCAAGTATATCTGCCACATCTTCTTTCGTGACATGTAGAATTTTGCCATCCATAGCTTGTGCGTGACCGTCTAGATCTCTCATAATGTCGAACTCATCTTGTTGTATATAACCATATTTCTTTTCGCGTTCTGCTGCTGAATCTAGTTAGGTCTCTGAATCACAACCAGTATCGATCGATGGTGAATGGCTACCATCGATCGATTTCGATTTCCCGAATTGATGGGATCCATGAAAAACACCATCCTCTGCCATAGCAATTCCTCGGTATTCAATTATTTCTTCTTCTCTGTAATTTTTGTCGTACTCGAGGTTGGCTAGGGTGTGGCAAGTGTCGATCGGTTCTGAATGGTGGGTATCGATCGATGATGAGTCCTGGGTGTCGATCGATTGTTAAATTTTTGGCTCGTCAATCGATGGTGTGGCATGGGTGTCGATCGATGTTCCTTCTTCTGATTCCTCATTGGACTCATAATCGTAGAAGCATGTGGCCATAAGCTCTGCATCATTAGAAAATTCAATCAGAGTAGCCTTACTCATATTCTTAACAGGTTCATGAAAATATATTGATCGATTATGGATAGATACAACGTGTTTAACTTCATATCGCATATAGCTCCTACGGTGGCCATGAATGCTCTACCGAGTAGCGAAGAGTTCCAGTCTATCCTGATGTCCATCACATGGAAGTCTACTTGGACTAGAGTGTTGTTGATGTGCACTGGAACATCTTTCACCATCCCTCATGAGTTTACTCTTGATCAGTCTACAAACGTGAACAAATCATTGGAGGGTTCCACTCTTAGGTTCAGCTCCTCTACCATAGATTTTGGCATAATCTCACTGATGATCCAGTATCACAGAGGGAGTTGGGATATTCGTGGCCTTTGATGAAGCATGGGATCACGAACTTTCCAAGATCACTTTTATTTTTCGGACAAATCCTCTGCTTCATCTTCTCTCTGAGGTGATTGAACTTTATCTTTATATCATCATTTGTCTCCCTTTTTTCCCTGAAAAACATCCACAATCTGTGAGTATAATAAGCTTCATCAAAAGAAATATCTAGAGGAATTTTAAAAACTCTTTTAGCAAAGCTATTCATCTCCTTTTCATTGGCTTCTCTTTGAGTGTACGTCATCTTCTCTATCAATATCCATAGTTTCATACGTGTCTGTATTCTGTTCTGAAATTGTCACAGTTGCACGCATAATCAGAATTGCATTGAGGTTCGGCAATCGAACTGGTTTCCTCATCTGTCGGTCGATTCTGAGGTCGCAATGTCGATCGATGCGTAGGTCACACTGTCGATCGATGTTATGAGTTATGTGTCGATCGATGTTAGTCGATTCACACGAAGCCACTGATTTTGTAGGCTTCAACGTCGATCGATGCTCACTGCTTGGTTTCGATCGATGTGGATGAGAAGTGCCGAGTGACACGAAATTTTTCACACGAAAATCGATGTCTTAGAGCCTCTCTCTCTTAACTTCCTGCCAGAAATCATCATCAATCAATGAATTGACGTGGTGCTTTTGTACAGCCTCCATTTTCTCCTTGAACAGCTCTCATGCCTCCTAATGGTTTCACTTGTTTGCATCACTTGATTCTCCAATTTCTTCACATGGGTGCTGAGGTTTTCAAACTTGGTATTGAGGTTGAGGTACAGACCATATATCTTCCCATTGAAATTCACAGTCATCTTCTGTTGTCCCTCTAAAACTCTATCAACCATCGCTTCGATCTTGCTTTCTTGAGTATTTGGAGGAGGATTCTGGTAGTAGGAAGATCCATAAGTCGTGTTGTTGTTGATGGCCCTTCTGTGAACTCTGATTGAAGTTACTCCTTTGACCAGTCCCATAGGAGTTCTGTTCAAACATGGATTTCCTTATCTCTGGAAACTGTTCCCTTCGATGTAGTTCACATCCTCTTCTTCAATCTCATCTTCTCCAGACTCTATCGCTTCTACTTCTGCAAAAATAACCTGCTTCTTGAGAAATTTCTGAACACTATCTAGTTTTGCCTTGACTTCTTAAATCTGCTCCTTGCTCACAGCTGGGATTGATTTCCTCCTTTTAAAATCTGTGTTCTAGGTATTGCTGCTTGACGCCAGATTCTCAATCAATCTAGTAGCTTCTTCAGGGCTCCTGGTGCTGAAATTCCCCTCACTAGTTGTGTCCAAAGCCAATTGATACTTTAATCCAATACCTCTGAAGAAAGTGCTAAGAAGTTGCACTTCGTTGAACCCGTGATGTGGACTTTCTCTTTGGTATGACTTGAATCTGATCCATGAGTTTCTAAAAGACTCTAAAGGTTCTTGTGAAAAAGTAGCAATCTTGTTCCTTAGATCTTCTGCTATTGCGTCATCAAAGAAGTTACCCAAGAAAGCATTCTTGATGTATTTTCGGGATGTTAGAGATCCTGGTGGTAGCTGCTTAAGCCAATATGAAGATTCCCCAGCAAGTGAGTACTTGAAGAGCTTACAGAAAAGATAGTCTTCAAGGACTCCATTGGCTTTAATAACAGTCACTAGATCCTCAAATCGCTCCAGATGATCCATAAGGTGCTCATGACGAATCCATGGTAAGGCGTCTGCGCTACAAGTTCGAAGAAAGCTGGCTTGATCTCAAAATCGTTTCTTTGAAAACCTGGAGGGCGAATGGCGGATCTGTTTGCATAGAACTGGTCTGGACGGTTGTAGTCAGCCAGTGTTCTATAAGCAACTTGGGTGTTAGCTTTAGGTTGGGCTACAGCATCGTCTGCTTCTGCTTCGGCTTTTGTATCAAGGATTACAACCCCCCTAATGGTCTATCTTTTGACTTGATGCATTACACAGGTGACCGTTGAGATCACACAAGTCTTCATTCTCGTTTTGAACCACTACAATAAGCGCAACCATCTGAACTCGTTTGTTGTCGTCGATCGATGCTATGTGGTCGACGTCGGTCGATGCTCGAGTTCTGATGTCGGTCGATGCTATCCGTAAAGAGGTGTCGGTCGACGCTGAGTAGATGTCGTCGATCGATGCTTGTCGTCTTTCTTTGCGAATCGTACATTTGAGCTTATGTGGGTCTGAGAATAGTAGTTCTTGTCCTTTATTGCTCATGGTACTTCGTTGCATGTACCTGAGAAACAAAGAAAATAAAAATTTAGTAACTTAAAAATAAAAACAAACCTAGACTAAATCTTAGAAATTAAATCTAATGGCGATCAATGCTCCCTAGCAACGACACCAAATTTGGCACGGTGTGTTTAATGTTCTAGCAGGGTATAAATATCCTAAATAATTAACTTTCCAATTAACTTTTAATCTTAACATACAAAACAATAGTCTTGCCAAGAGAGATCAGGTGTAGTACATAGGGATCGAATCCACAGAAAACAAAGACACACAATACATTTCTTATTTCTAAAGACTAAGCTAGGTAATTATATATATTGGTAGCAACAAATCGATTTAAGGAAATATTCCTTATTAGAAGGTGTAGATTCAATATGGAAATATGCTAATAACGTAAATATGGAAATATGTTACTAAACTAGCTAGATGCAAATGTTAATGTGCTAGATCTAGGATTTCAAGCTTGATGGACTATAGGGAATATGAAGCACATAAATGTAAATATTCTAGAACTCATATATTAAATATTATGACTGTAGCACCCCCAATCCTGAATAAGGATCGTGGGACTGACCATGGTTCGAGGGAACGAGCTAAGGATCGTTTAGATCAAGTTAAACATGTTCCATGGTCAGAATAGAGTTAAGTATAAAGAACTTAACCAAAGGAAAGGGAAAGAAATGAGTTAAAAGAGCTTGACAAGTGTTTGGGCAGCTGGACCAAGTGTACGGCCAGCTCGACCAGCTAAACACAGCTCGACCAAGCTCAGCTCAGCTCAACACTACCTAGGTCAGCTCATTCAGCTGAGCTACCAGCTCAGTCAGCTGGACCAGCTGGGGATCAGCTCATCTCAGCTGGACGGAGTGTTTGGGTTCTGGGCGGTTGGTCCGGGTCCGGGCCGGTGGCGGGCCAAGGTGGTCCGGCCATGGTGGTTGGGGCCTGGTGGACCCTTGGGCTAGGCCATGGGCTAAGCCTGGTGGGTCTGGGTCGTGGTTGGGCTTGGTATCGACCCAATAAGGGTCTGTTATGGGCGAAGGGTTGCGGGTGGTCAAGGGTTGCAACCTCTCGACCAAGTCGTGCCCTTTCACCAACAGGTCGTGCATGTTCGTGGGGCAAGACTTACCCCCTCCTCCTCTATAAATAGGGGTCTTCCCTGCACGTTTTTATCATTCAGTTTCAGAGCAAAACACTCAGAGAAAACGTGAGAGAGAGAGAGAGAGAGAGAGAAGAAGAAGAGAGAGAGTTCTCGGCCAAAAAGTGGGCCGATTGTGGTGGTGATTTTTCCGGCGAGTGTAATCGTTTGGGAAAGGATTTCCGATCAGGGATGGGGAAGTCTGATAAGGGGAAGAACGTGGAAGACCCTAATGTGGTTTCCAAGGTAGGATATGGGCCGTGGGTTCCATGGTGCATGCGGTTAACCCTTGTGGTCAAACCGATGTTCCGATTGGTCCCATTGTTGCATCCGATCCCCCTTAGTCTTGATTCCATCCATTCTTCATCTTCTCATTCTGTTCATACACGAAGGGGTGTGATGGTTAGATCATGGGTTACGACCCTGGTCATAATCGATCCACATCCCAACCGCAACCTAGACCAAGGGTCGGTTATGCGGGTTAGTCCGGATCGTGCCAAGGTATGGCCGGTGGGTCTGAACGTTTGGAATGTCCCAAAAGGTACGAGTTGCCAAAGGGTACGAGTTGCCAAGGGTCACGAGTGCCAAGAGTCATGAGTCACCAAGGGTTGTGAGTTACCAAAGGGTGCAAGTAACCAAAAGGCATGAGGTGCCACGGGTTGCGAGAATCAAAGGGTACGAGGACCAAAAGGTGCCATCGACCAAAGGGTGCCATCGACCAAAGGGTGCATGTTCCAAACGGTGCCATTGGATGCAGGTTTTGTCCGGTCCATATGGTTCAGTCCATGACTTGTTAAGTCAGGACATACGAACGTGTCGTGATCCAAAAGGTACGAACGTGTCGTGATCCAAAAGGTACGAACGTGTCGTGATCCAAAAGGTACGAACGTGTCGTGATCCAAGAGGTACGAACGTATTGTGATCCAAGGGATGCAAACGGGTCGGGACCGAAAGGGTGCAAACGGGTCGGGACCGAAAGGGTGCGAACGGGTTGGGACTAAAAGGGTACGAACGGGTCGGGACCAAAAGGGTACGAACGGTTCGGGTCCGAAAGGGTACGAATGATTCGGGACCGAGGAGGTACGAATGGATCGTGACCGATTAGGTGTGACTTTTCAAGGAAAGATGTATATGGTCTGATCATGGTTGAGAAGGGACGACCTGATCCATAAGGGATGGATGAAGGTGTCAGATCTAACATGATTAATGAATACATCGTTTGCATCTATGTTGGGAGTCAAAGTTGGGAATCGCTCGAATAATCAGACAATCCCAAGAAAGAGATCTTTCAGGAGGTGGCCACTCAGGATTGATGTTCCTCCTGGCTACATATTGAATATAACAAATCTGAGAAGGGAAAGATTCAACGACGAGAGCAGCTGCAAAAGACCCTTGGGAGCCTCACGATGCACAATCTCAAGAGTCATGCGATCACCACTATGAACATTCCTGAAAATAAGAAAGCTAGCTAGGAGAAAAGCCATAAGCGACCAGCCTCCTCTTTCGCAGTCGAGAAGAATAACATCCTGACGATTCCCACAAGAAAGCCAATTCTCACACACGGAGAAAATGCTGGATCAGTGATAAAGGGAGCAAACGGCAGCCTTCATACTGCCTTAAATACTCAAGGATAGTTACATCATATTCACAGAGGGTCTCAGAAAAGACGCTTCTTATCTCACCTTCTCGGAAATTGAAAGCTAGGAAAAATTATCCGGGAAAGTCTTCATGTAAATCATTGATAACTTCGTGAAGGAAGATTTGGTATTAGTCATCCGCCAACACTTTCGTGCAAAAACATGAATCAAAATTGTCGAAAGTACAAAGATTTTAGCCAAAACTAGAACACGAAAACTCACAAAGAAACTTATCTAATAATTACCATAAACTCTATCAGCAAACTCAAGCAACCCATCTGGTGGTCTCTTGTAAAAGAACCTACTTAGAGCAAGATCAACCCATATACCCATTAAGGGTGTCTTAACTATTTTTTTATTATAATTATGAGCTAAGAGACCTAGTTAAGAGACGACACCATTTAATGTGCTGCAATGGTAGTCTCTTAATTAAGGGTTCTTAGAAATAAAATAAAAATTGAAAAAAATTTATTTCTTAAACAAAATATGGTAAAAGATTACATCTTAAACATTGATTAAACAAAGATTAGTTAAGACACGAGAATAATTTGCAAAAAGCTTTTCAGCTCAGTTGTTGTCTTCAACACGTCCAAATTTACGCCATATGTGTTCAACCAAATCATTTTTCAATAGTTGATGCATTTGTTTATCACGAATTCTTGTTCGAGCACCCATCATGTTGGAGATATTTGAAGGGATATCTGTAGAATACGTGAGATCAACATGTGAAGTTCCGTTGTCTTCTGCTTCTTGGAAATCTGAAACGTCAAATTGAGTGTATCCATCTCGTTCGTCTTCGACTATCATATTATGAAGTATGATACAAGCTCTCATAATCTTCCCAATTTTGACTTTATCCCAAAAAAGTGCTGGATTTTTAACAATGGCAAAGCGAGATTGCAGGACTCCAAAAGCACGCTCGACATCTTTTCGGACAGCTTCTTGACATTGAGCAAATAAAACTGCTTTCGGCCCTTGTGGTAATGAAATTGATTGGATAAAAGTTGCCCATTTCGGATAAATACCATCGGTGAGATAGTAAGCCAAATGATACTCTCTTCCGTTAACTGAGTAAGTGACTTGCGGGGCTTGACCATTTATTATGTCATCAAAAACAGGTGAGCGATCAAGAACATTAATATCATTTAAGGTACCTGGAGGTCCAAAAAACGCATGACATATCCAAAGATCATATGAAGCAACCGCCTCTAAAATGATTGTTGGTTTACCTGAACCCCGAGTATATTGCCCTTTCCAAGTTTTGGGACAATTCTTCCACTCCCAATGCATACAATCGATGCTTCCTATCATCCCGGGAAATCCACGATGTTCACCAATATCAAGTAGACGTTGAAGATCAGCAGCTGTTGGTCTTCTCAGGTACTCTTCGCTGAATAAATATATTATTCCGTCCACAAAATGTTCCAAACATGATCGAGTAGTTGTTGCACCGAGTCTGAGGTATTCGTCGACCGCATCAGCCGCACTACCATATGCCAAGACACGAATGGCTGTTGTACACTTTTGAAGTGGAGAGAGACTAGCCCTGCCGAGAGCATCTCTTTTTTGTTGGAAAAATTGAACTTCATTGGAGAGTCGATGAACAATATGTATGAACAAATGTTTGTTCATTCGAAATCTTCGTCGGAACAGATTTGGAGGATATGTTGGAGTTTCGCTAAAATAATCATTCCATAATCGTAAATTGCCTTCTTCACGATTTCTTTCGATGTAAATTCTTTTTTTCTTTTTTTTTCTCTCTTCTTCTTGGTGACCATGATCAATGGAGAAATTCTCGAACGCATGATCAAAATATTGATCAAAGTATTGATCAAAGTATTGATCAAAGTGTTGATTAAAAGTATCATCAAGTGATCCATCAAAGGTGTTATGAGAAGAGGATGCCATTGAGAATATAAAGTTGGTATGCTTTCTTTTGGTGATATTGATGAAAGTATTAATCTTTGGTTGTTAAGAAAGATAGAAAGATAGAATGAGTTGGTTTTGTTGTTTGGTTGTTAAGAAAGATAGAAAGATAGAATGAGTTGGTTTTGTTGTTTGGCTGTTAAGAAAGATAGACAACATACAAGACTCGTGACACTTAAAACAAATAAGACTAGTCAAACTTAAAACAAACAAGACTCGTGACAGAAACAAACAAGACTCGTGACACTTAAAACAAACAAGACTCGTCACACAAGACTCCAACAAAGACACTTAAAAACAAACAAGACACTCCAAGACCTAAAGAAACAGAAACTCCATGATACTTGTACTCCCACTGCTCCACTCCTTCACCTGAAAGTAAAGAAAACAATAAACATTAAACAGCAATATACAAAATCCAAACACAAACTAACACTTACACTAATTAAACATCAAGTCACTGATGAGCTTCTTCTTAAGGGCTTCCTCATAGTCGGCTAGAGGCTCTTTCTTTGTAATAAGAGAGTCAAGTAGACTCATCTTCTGTAACATTTCCTTTATTACCAAATCTTTCTGTTTAATATCCCACATACTGTAATAAGAGAGTCAAGTAGACTCATCATCCATGCCTACTACGACTACATCTTCATAGTTACCAAAAGAAATACTATGTTGACTATTGAGTAGATCAACATAGTTTGTTGTCTGCGTAAATGGATTGGAATCCATCTCCGAAGGACACTCAAGTAAGAGAGAAGAGAAGAGAAAGAGTGAGAATGTGAGAGGAGAAGACGTTTGAGAGGAGAAGAACACGTTTGAGAGGAGAAGAGAAGAACTTATTTTTTATAGATTCAAGAACACTGCATTGAACACAACCAACCATATAGACAAGACAACTATCTACAACATTCATCACGAAACCATTCAGTTCTACCTAACCATAACCATTAATTACTACCTAAAACTAACCATCACATTAACTACGTTCCATTCCATTACTACCTAACACTAACCATCACTACCCTAACAAAAGGCTAAACACAACAAAGACAGAACGCTTACTTGTATTGCATTCAACATGGTAACTTGCAGCTTCAGAGACAACGAACAAAGCAAAACCTTCAACGATCCATCCATCTGAGGAAACAAAGACAGAAACAAAACAATTAATAACGATTCATCCAGCAACTTACAACAAACTATACAAACTTGCAACAGACAACATCTACAGACAAAACTTGAAGAACATGAATCACAAGCTTAACCTTTCATTGAGGCAAGCCACCGAGATAGATGTCTGTCGCCGTCGAGGAACTCCACCGAGAGACAAAATCGAACATACATACAAATCAAAAAACATACAAAAATCAGAACAAGAATAAGCAGAATCAAAAGACATGCAAAATTGAATAGACCAAGATTCGCTTTACCTTTTGATTCGAGGAGATCCACCGAGACAGAGTCACCGTGAGAGAGGTCGCCGACGAGATCAACCAAGAGAGGTGTCCGACGAGAAGCACCGAGAGAGAGAAAGAGAAACAAGAGATTCACTGCCAGAGAGAGGTTTCGAGAAGAGAAAGAACAAACCACAGATGCGATCAGAAGATGAAGACATGCATGATTGAAGTCTAATCAAAGACATGCATGATTGAAGAACAGAAGAACACAAGCTTACCTTTCGATTCGCGGAGAGACAGAGAGAGATGGAGGACCGTAGCCGTCGAGGAGAGCCACGGCGAGAGAGAGAAGTTGTTTCGTCGACTGAGCGAAGAAGAGAGCCACAGTCGCCGTTTGAATCGCCCGGAGAGAAACAGATCGAGAGACGTGAGAGAAGTGAAACGACGAAGAAGGATGAGGCTCGGTCCTCTCCTAAGCCGCCATGTGTCCACCAAGAGACGCTTCTTCCTGCTCCAAAATAAGACACGCTTCTTCATTAATTAAGGGTTTTTAATTTTTTTTTTTTTAAAAATTAGGCTAAGACACGCCTTAACATACGGCGTTAATTGTGCTCTTAACAATGACATTTAAGCAAATAAAATGTGCTTGGACGGATCAGCTGGAAACCTGAAACGAATCCAGTAACAGAATCAGTAAAGCCATAGCTACGAGAAGCTAATCGAATCAAATTAAAATTGGGGAAAGCCCATAAATTTCGATTAGCCCAAAAACCCTCTGAAACTAGGGTTTATAAGAGGAAGATGGTCGACTTATAACGTTACAATCAGAAAGGTAAGACGTCCTGACGCAGCTGGAGCAGCGGCGGTGGTGGAAGAAAGTGATGAAAATCGGGAACGTTTGGTTTTCAAAATTTGAAAAACAGAAATTAAAAACCAGATGAATCGCTTTCCGGTTTATATAAAATACTAATCGCCACTTCTTCCATTTCTCACTCCCTTGTTTTTATGTTATAAGTTTTTTCGAAAAAACACCACCTTTTTTTGAAGCCAAAGAAAAAAAAAAAACTCTTTTCGAAACAAAACAACAAAGGCCAAAAATTACCGGGAAACAAGACCCGAAAGATTACCTGGAAACAAGTGAAACGAAGATAACGAAAAACCGTAATACACACTTAAACAAAAGTTAATGATGAAGGGATTAAATCATTGAAACTCAAACTAACACTGCACCACAACCAAACTGAAAGACAAGTGTTCGTGAAGATCCAAATTGCTACAAAGCAAAAAACAGTCAGACAGAATACCACCAGTCACAGCTCTGGCTGAAACAGTTGCCTGAGCGATGACAAACAGATGCGTGAACTCAACGCCACAACAGCCAAACCCGAGTGGAGACACTAGCACAAGGTGAAGAACCTTGAACTCTAAGAAGGGGAAATGCCACCCAAGACCTCCAACTCTTATTAGACTTTATCAGGGGTTTTGGTACGTTTAACTGCATATTCATGCTTGTGCTATCCCACTCTTTCTATGGTCGTGTACTTTTTTTATCTTTTTCGTGGATTACTCATTTATATGTAAGACTATAAGGTTTGTTGGGATCTAAACCCTTTCACGGCTTAATCAAGACTCTTTTTCCCCTTGAGTATAACAAAATTCATAATTTTACATAAAATATAAAATGACATGAGCCAGATAGATAAAAAAAAACTAAAGATCTTTATTAATAAACCTCTAAAATCATGTAAGAATATATGTAAACCTTGTATTTTTCAATTTCTTAGGGTTTGTAAGATTAGATTTTCGGATTATACGTTGTTTGATGGATAGTTTAGGATTGAATGGATAGTTTAAGTTAGGATTGTTGTTTTGATTATTGTTTTAGTTTTTTTTGGAATTATTTTTGTATTTTTAAAACGTTTTTTGATTTTTAAAAACGTTTTTCTATTTTTAAAAACATTTTTCAATTTTTAAAAATATTTATAAACGATTTATAACTATTTTAAAAATATTTATAAAGCTTTTTCTATATTTATAAACGATTTATAATTTTTAATACATATATATATATATATATATATATATATATATATATATAAATCATGTATAATAACAATTTTTAAATTTTTTAATAATTTTTATACATATATATATATATATATGTATAAATCATGTATAATAACAATTTATAAAAAAAATTATAATTTTTATATATTAAAACTATTTTTGTAATTATTAAACTATTTTTATAATTATATATATAAATCATGTATAATAATAATTTTTTTAAAAAATATTAAACTATTTTTGTAATTATTAAAAAAAACATTTTTAATATCTATAAAACTATTATTGTGATTAAAAACTATTATTTGGGATTTTTTTTTAAAAATATATATATATATATATATACAGGTCTTATGATGATCAGAGCCGACCTCGACAACCTCCTCAGCCTTCAACACCATCATCATTTGCGGAGTTTGTTCGACAGCCCGAGGTGTTCCCGAGCAAATGATGGAGATGATGAGGAGGTTGCACCCCGAACGAGGTGTTCCCGAGCATGCCAGACTCGAATTCCAAAACTCGTAGTTTTTTTTTTTCAAAAACTCTGAATGTTTTATTTTTATTTGTATGACTTTGAATTTTATATAAAATGTTTTTTAATTTTAATTTTAATTTTAATTTTATATTTTTGAATTTAAATTTCAAAAATTTAATTTTTTTTTAAAAAAATATTCTTTTGGGATATTCCGAGGAACACAGTCCCTCAAAAAATTCCGAGGAACATTTCTCTCGAAATATACCGAGGAACATGTCCCTCGAAATTTTTCGAGGAAGTACATCCCTCGGTATATTCTGAGGAACATGTCCCTCGGAAAATTCCTAGGAACATTTCCCTCGGTATATTCCGAGGAACATTTTCCTCGGAAAATTCCGAGGGACAGTGCTCCCTCGGAATTTTCGGAGGGATGTTCTCCCTCGGAATTTTCCGAGGGACATTGTTCCTCGGTATATTCCGAGGGAAATGTTCCTCGGAATATTCCGAGGACTTTTCCGACGAACTGCCGTCCTCACAGTTTTTTCGGAATTTTGTTTCTTCGGAATTCCGTCAGAATATTCCGAGGAAATTCCGAGGGAAAATGAAATTCCGAGGAGTTTTTTCCGAAGACATATTTCCTCGGTATGTCGCCGGAATACGACATACCGACGATTTTGGCCCTCGGAATGAGCCTGTTTTCTTGTAGTGAGAATTCAAGTATTGGCTGTGAAAATCCTAGAGAACGTGATCATGAAATCGTTTTAGAAGTAATAGGTTTTAAGGTGTAGGACATTCCAACTATTGGGTCAAGTTTTAATGTATGTATTCCAGTTTGTAGGCCCTTGCTCTCTGCACCACAATCACCTTGTACGGTCTTTTCCATCTACGAACAAGCTTTCTTGGTGATTTTGTCCAGCATTTTTTATTACTTGAATAATTTAGGGAAAGATAATGGTCAATTTCCCTTATTTCCAGCATTTTTCTTATCTTTTCTATAGAATGCGATTGACCATGATCATGGTGAATATGGTCAATCGATTGTAACGGATGTATGTAATGTAAATAAGCTTCATCTTCAATTCAACAAGATAATACAGCAAACCGACCGTACACAGATATTCTATGGTCTAAATTTTGCATCAGGAATTTAGACTTAGTTTTAGACCAATACTAACAGGGAGAGGCCAAACCATAGGATTTTTAAAAGAAATCAAGAAGAAGGTCCACAATATAAATGGATTCATAACGATAGAAACACAAGAAGCTAGAAGAACAAGTCTTATGCTAAGTTATTTGAAGCTTAGATAGAATTACTGCAGAGGAATTATCAAGTAGAAGCGGCGGAAGCCTCAGCTTCCAGGAGTTGCTTCACCTTAGTGATGTAGTCACTCATGGCTTCGTCCGTCGATTTCCCTGACATCCAAAAACAAAACGACAGGTTATATTCGGTAATGTTGGAACTTCCTACAAGAATGTAAAATCTACAGTTGGTTACAAGCAAATCAGTAGCAGCTAAAATATGAAATGAATTTACCTTCAACGGCCTTCCAAGCATCCCACTTGGCTCTTTCCTTCATGCTGAACATTCCAGGACGGCCTACGAATCAATCAGAAGACAAAAAATAAAACGTTAGTAACATACACCAATAAGCAAACCAAATGTTTATAACATGAAGCTTCTTAGAGAGAGAGAAAACAAAAGGAATGTAATATTAACTGGTGGTCACTGGCCCGACGGTTGCTTGCTTGAAGAGACCGTAGAGGATGAGCAAGTCTTCGTTAGATGGGCTCGTTGTGAGCTTCTTGACTTTCTCAGCGTGCTCCTCGAAGTCCTCCTGCAGATTATATTATATACATCAAACAATCTTAATTGCCTATAACACCATGATCCTGAACACAGCTAAATGAAACATTGGCCTAAAACCTCCAATTTTTTAAAAAAAAATTTACATACAAAAAAGTCTCCAAAATTATTTTAAAAAAAAATTATAAACCCCTTACTAAATTGCTTAGGGTCTCCAAGATCTCAGGGACCGCGGAGACCGTAAACACGATTACACAGCAAAAGCTAGAATTAAATCGAAAAAAATCTGAGAATCCTTGGACAAAAATCCAACCGGTGAGATTGATTACAAAACTTGTCTGATCACATATGCAACAGTAAACCCGCTTATACAGTAGATCCGAACATAAATGGTAACCGATATGGATAGATAGGGATATGATCGTACCTTCAAACCCATGATGATTAGACGTTGAGATAAGCAGCGAAAACAAAATCAATGTGTGACGGGGATGAGGAGAACGCGTGTGTGTTTATATACTAAGATACTGTCAGGCCCAAAACTTTATTTTATTTCTGATATAGTAAAAATAAATTATATACGCGTATTAAATAAAAATCAATTGACAAAAAAAAATCAAAAATTGAAAAAAAAGGAATAAATTTAGAGATACCTCGCTGGTTGGCTTATCTACCCATCAATGTGGGTATGGAGAAAGAACATGTTCTGTGTTTCTTTTCTCAACGAATATGTTCCTTGCCACTCAAACGAACGTCTCTGTTCATCATGGGTTTTCCCATTCATCAATTGCTTTATGGTGTTGTTCTTTTACTGTTGTTCTTTTAGTGCATTAAAATGTAACATCCAACTACATTTTTTAAATTCACATCAAATTCTTACCTAAATAAGGATGATTTTTTTGTGGTGCATCCGAATACATCTAGTTCAATTCAAAATAATAAATGATAAAATAACATTTTAATTTAGAATTTTTTTTAAAAAAACTAATACCATGAAACTACGTATTATTTTTAAACCAAAAATCAAAATTTATTAAAATTATATATTCTTTTTGTCAAAACTGTAGAAACACAATTTTCTACCCAAATAGTAAAAATATCATTTTTCGTTAAAACCACAAAAACACATTTTTTTACTAAAACCACAAAAATAGGCTTCTCTAATAAAAGAACAAAAACTCAATTTCCCATTAAAACTGTAAAAACTCACTTTCCCACTAAACCGCAAAACGCACGTTCTCACCAAAACCGAAAAAAACACATTTTCCCATAAAACGCACTTTCCTACCAAAACCTCAAAAACGCAATTTTCTACTAAAACCACAAAAACGCACTTTCCAGCCAAAACCGTAAAAACGCAGTTGTCCGCTAAACCACTGAAATGCAATTTCTTTTCAAAACGTACTTTCTCGCGAAAAACCACAAACACACATTTTCCATTAAAACACATTTTTCTGTTGAAACACACCTTCCCCCGCCAAAACAAAAATGCACATTTATGTCAAAACCGCAGAAACGCATTTTCCGCCAAAACCACAAAAACACATTTCCTGCCAAAACGCACACACATTTTCCCGCTCAAAGGTACTATCCCGTCAAAACGCACTTTTCCGCAAAAAACACAAAAACGCATTTCCCACCAAAATTGAAATACATAATTTTTGCTAAAATCGTAAATACGCATGTTCCCGCGAAATTTGACAAAACACATTTTTTCGCTAAAATCATCAAAATAATTTCCCGAAAAAATCGCAAAAACACATTTTCCTGCCAAAACGCACTTTCCCGCTAAAATGCATTTTACTGCTAAAATTTATTTTTTCGCCAAAACCAGAAAACTCATTCTCTAGTAAAAGCATAAAATGCACTTTTTGGCCAAAACCTTAAAAACGTACTTTTAGGTCAAAATCGGAAAAAAAAAATCACCAATACCATAAACACACATTTTCTATCAAAACTGTAAAGCATGTTTATTTTTGTCATTTTTGTAATAAGTGCATCTAGACGAAGATGCAACTTCAAAATAAAATAAAAACAAACAAACATAATTACACTCAAATGATTTATCTATATGCATAAACGAAATACAAAAACGAACAACACTCAGTGAACCATCTAGATAAGACATCTAGATGACCTTTCAGATGTACGCACGAACGAAACATATGTCAATTAGTTATATAAATTCAAGGGAAATTGGGCTCTATAACGGTGAAAAGAAACATTAATTAGGTCGATGTCTAATTTTCCTAGTACACCTATACGCAACATCTATTTTATATAATAATACCATTTTAGCCTTTTACACAACTGGTGAAACCTGCAGATAAGAAAAGTGTTTAGTGTTTTAGGTTTAGTTTATATTTCCTTTTAGGGTCTAGTGATTAGTGTTTTAGTTTTAGTTTATAAAAGGTTTGGGGTGCCGTTGGGGTAAGCATTATCTCATTCCATGCAATCATAGACATTTCAAAATTTAAATAATATGTATTATATTATTTCTTTTGTTACTATTCTATTTCGTTTGTTACTATTCTATTTTATGTACTATTTTCATATTCTGATATTTGAGTTAGGGTTTATGATTAGTATTTTGGGTTTAGTTTATAGAAAATTTGGGGTGACGTTGGGGTAAAATTACCTCCCTTTTTTTGCAATTATAAACATTTCAAAATTTGAACAATATGTATTATGTTATTTCGTTTGTTACTATTCTATTTTAATAATGCTTCATATTATGTTGTGTCAATATGTGATTGTCAATACGCGCCACAATAACAATGTCACCTACTCTCTAACTTGCAACTGAAAACCTTTTACGTGCATGGATAAAATCAGCTAGTTTGTTAATTAAATGTGTGACATTGCATTATGTCAAAATCATTGTCACTCACCTAATTTATCTTTCAAATATGGCTACTACGCAAATAAGCCCTAAATTCAATTATGGTAGGTTTATTTTCAGAAAAACCAAAACATCTACATAGTTGTCCAATCAAAACAACTTAAGAAAGAAAATCTTGCAAATTTCAAAGGAAGTAAATCATGGCAGGTTATCTACCAAATCAAAGATTAGAAAATGTAAGATCAATCCATCAAGACCATTCCCTCCACAAGCTAACTAATAAACAAGAGATTAGTAGACAACAACAAGACGTACAAAAGATGATTCGTTTTCTTTTATACCATCGCAAAAAAAAAAAAAACGATCATATCAAGTATCTTATATGTAACCTTTGAGATAATTTACGTTTTGTCAAATACAGAACATCAAACACACATAGAGCCTACCTCCTTAGACCAGAATCCTCTTATAATTAAATATCGCTTCGAGATTCCCTAGACAACAATGGCTATACTACTGCGGATAGTAAGGTGGTTGGTATTGAGGTCGTAACCCATATCCTGCCTGCTGCTCATAGTAGACAGGTCGAGACGGTGCTGGAGCTGGAACCGATCCATACGGAGCCAATGGGTTGCCATATGGAAAATTAACACCATGCACTGTTGAGTTCACAAAACCAAATGGGTGGTTCACTTGTAAACTGTGCCTAGGATCAGGCAAAAGCGGCGGTTGCTGACTCTGTGTCGGGGTTGTCAAATTGTTACCCGTAGCGACTCGAGGTCGTTTTGAGGGATTAGCAGGGGAAGCGAGCTTAGCGGCTTGTCTCCTCTGAGCTCTCAGATTCTCCAACTCTTGAACGCATTCTTCAAGATTCTCTTCAAAAAACTCAAACTCAAGGTTCCTCTCCTTAACCACTTTCATCACCAATCTCAATGCACTAAGCTCTTTATCAGTAGCTTCGTTCTGCGCCTTGAGAGAGTTACCTCCTTCAGCGCAAACCCTCTTAGCAGCTTCTCTAGAGTTGTACAAACTAGTTTTCAAAACGTTAACTGGTCGGAACCTATCAGTCATCTCAAACTCATAAATAAAACTAATCGCAACAAGTAACCTCCCAGTGAGCAAGAACTTCTGAACAAGACCAGCGACTCTGGTCTTATCAAAACCAAGCTTCTTACATAACGTGGTGGCTTGTTTGTAGTTGGAGATCAAGAAAACGTAATCAAGAAGCTCCTCCATCTTGAACACAGATCCTAACTCAAAGACCACGACCAAGTGAAGAAACCCTAACGCTTCTGATGGTTTGTTACCTATGTCCGATCTCCAAGCCGAAGCAAGCGTCCTCGCTCTCTCTCTCAACTCGTTTGTGAGATTGGGTTTGATCTCAACCAAAGCTTCCAACAACAAAACGAAGACTCTTCTCGCATCGATGGCTCTGGCGGAAGACGAAGAATGGTAAGAGCCTTCGATCGCGTCGAGAACCAAACCTGCTGGATCCGATGAGGACCGAACCGCTTGTGTAAGCTCCGGTTTGATCGATAAACGCTTCTTCGAGTTATCAACCATGAACTTCCCCAAGCCTTTTCCATCCATGTTCTCGCACAAGGTTCTCAGTTCCGGCCAGAGGAGCGGTGTTGTCTCCGTCGTAACCGCTGGGGTTGATTCGGTTTTGTCGGGTTGGAGGAGGCGGAAGCGGTTAGAGAGTGAAGACTGGAGAGAGGAGAAGTGTGAGTCGATGTCGGACCAGGAAAGGTTGAAAGACGGTGAGAGGAGGGATCGGTGAGCTTGAAGGTCATCGAAGGCTTTCTTCAGCTTTTGCTTCTTCTCGTCGATTTGGTTAATCGCTAAGGCAATTGATTCAGGCGCCGTCATTGTCGGAACCCTAGATTTAGTACGCCGTTTGGGCATCTCAATCTCTGTTCCTGAGATAGCAAATATATATGTTTTTAGTCCGGTTTTGTTGACACTATAGAAGAAGAAAAAAGAACAAGAAGCAATTCACGGTCCGGTTTATTGATCAATCGCTTTGGTCCGGTAATAAGATATTATGTGGAATGTTATCTTCACTTGTCTTCATGCGCTGCAATTTCTCTCTAAAATTGCTTCATTTGATTGGGGTTTTCTCATCACTGAATCTCCTATAGAATGCTAATAGGAATGCAAGATGAGATTTGGGTGGTGAAGTACGAGGAGCTGGTAAGTTCCAGGCCGGAAGGTTTTGGGGGCCACAAACATTTCTTTAAAAACTTTGATAAAATTTTGTTTTCACATTTTTGTGGTATAAAAGACCTTCAAAAATTTAGGGGGATAATACCATCGTTTCAGTAGCCTATGTCTAGATCCGGGCTTGTCTATACATAAAAAACATTGCCCCAAACAAAAAAAAAATCACTAACTCAGTAAAATATTGGTGTTTACCCCCAAATTTTTAGAGGTATATATTGATAGACTCTCATATTTTAATTTTTTAACTAAAACTTTTGATAAATGTTTATGGTCTCTAAAATCTTAGATCAAGTTCTGCACCAGTTACAAAATCAGTAATTATAATATTGAGATACAATCATCAAAAATTCAAATCAAACTTAAATTCAATGAGATTATATAGACCTAAAAAGTAAACCAAAGAAGAGACATATCCCCACCAAATCTGTTGATGGGAGAAGAGATGAAAAGATTCTTAAACAAATGCTCCAGACAAGCCTACAAAACAAGAGAATCACAAAGAATTCAAACCAAATCTTCTACGAAACCGAAACCGAAGTAAAGAGAAACCCACAACGTGACCTTGTTCATGTATCCATAACAAACATTTGTCCGAACAATCTAGAAAAGAACCGAAAACACATCAAAAGAAAGAAAGGACGGTAAAAATAGATCTAAGTACACCATAACTGAAGATCCAAACAAACGAAGACAACCAATATCATAGAAGTCAAACCCATCCACAATTGCAACCGCATCACTCCTAGGGATGTTAATATGGGCAGCCCAGACCCGTTTAGGCCTTGCCCTTTGAAATCCGACTAGTTTAAACCCTATAAATATATACATGTTTATATATATACCCGTTAACCAGTTTATTTTTAAGTCTGTTTATTTTAGAAACACCCGCTAAACCTGTTAGGCCCGTGCCCATTTAAGTTTTTTCTTCTAAAGACAATTTATAATCATCTAATAGTTTTGACTCGTTTTCTCATATAACATTTGTAAAAATATGAAATATTTCACGACCTTCAATTCTGGAGAAATGGGATGTTGAAACTCAAAAGAATTGATGAAGAATAAGAAGAAGAACGAGCCGCTTCTTCTATGTAAAGAAAGGGAGAGGTTTTTCAAACAAGCCTTTGACTCCATATGTGCTCTTGCCGCCGCGCACATGTCTTACATTCGTTCTCTGTAACATCGGAGCTTCTATCCGTCAACACGCGGAGGTGGAGATGGTGGCTATGGATTCATCTCCGTACTTAGAGTTTGAGAAATCCTCTTCTTGTAACTCCTCTTCTCTCCCTGACTACGACGGCTCGGTTGAATTTCACGATTAACCCACTCGATGAAGACTTGAATCTGATATAAATCTGTTTTTGAATTTTGATTCCTATGACCTTCCTTAAATTCGTCATTTAGTAACTCAAATCAGTGATAGAGAACGAGAGATTGAGAAGAAAATCATGTAAGAACACGCCAACAAAAAATCCTTTTGAGAAAACAATATCGTTTTAGGTTTATTTACAAAGCAAAATAAAATAAAGGGTACCCGTTTGTTTCGCGGGCACGCCCATCAACCAAAAAAAAATTCAACGGGCTAACCCAATATGGGCCCATTTAGTTTAACATATTAATAAACGGGTTTTGGGTTAAATTTTTTACATCAAACCCGTCACAGCCCGCAGCCAATAGATCCAATTTAACATCCCTAATCATGATACAAAGAACCATGCCATAAAGGATCACCAAGCTTGAACCAACGAGATCCAAAACTTGCAACATCAAAACACCATAGCTGACAAAAGATTTAGAGACAAAATCATAAAGAAGACATGAACTTGTCCTAAAAAAAGTCCTTTCTCAAAGTTAATCTTAAGGCTACATCCAACAAAACACAAGAGAGAAGAGGGTGAAACCCACAAAAGATAGATCAAAAAAGAAAGATATAAAAACACAGAAGAAATCTGAAGAGATCCAACGCTGGAGGTTAAAAGTTATATGTGTTGATTTAGAAACACTAAAACGCTGGAGGAGGCTTTTAAATGATGAGAGCGAAAAGAAAAAAAAATTAGGGCGAACTCTTTATTCTTATTTTTCTTTCTTTTTTTTGAGTTTGGGATAACTTAATCTTTATACAAATTTATTTCTTATCAATAATTTTAATAAAGACTATGCTTAACACATTACACAAATATTCTCATTATTTATATGATATATGGAAAGCACATAATGATAAATTCTTATTTGAGCTAAAATCCTAACACATCATATAGCATAAACTGCCAAAGTGATTCTTTATACCATCTTTCGAGAGTTATTTCGGACCAGCGCCGCCAATGTTGGCTTTATGTTTATTTTTTAATCTTTTTTTTTATAATTAGGTTTTAATTTTCTAATAACATCAAGCAAGGATTTAAAGTTTCAATTTTCAGATATTCTTCTTCTTTATCTTTATCAAAATCTCTTTCTAACCATAATCCAGCACCGATCCAGTAATATATGTGTTGATTCCGTCGAACATTTCACGATCAATAATTTTATCTTTGATTTGAATTTCTCCAACTTGCGACAAGGAGTTGAAGAACAAATCCGTGATCTAGGACAAACATTTCCGGTTTTGAAGACAATCAAATGAGAAAAACAATGAAAAATCATCAACGAGTTAATAACAAAAGATTCATCAAGGTAACATGCATTAACAAAAAGAAACATTGAAGGAAAATAATGAAGATTTTCAACAAATACAAATCCCAATAATGTATATTTGGTATCACCCCGTAGAAAACTTAGAATCATTTTGTTGAATTAGTTATCTGAAGATGTGTCATAGGAAATATGTGAGTATCAACATTCGATCGAAGTTGAATACAAAGAAAGAATATAACAAATTCCACATATAAACAATAAGACGTTAATTATTAATAAAGCTTGGTTCTATTTCATTTTTTTTTAATTTTAATTTCTATAAATTTTTGTATTTTTCATTCCTCGTTGATCTTATACTTTGTTGTAAGATGATTATAATATCAATAAACTGATTTGTCAGAATGCGAGTCTATGTCATGCCCTGAGGCGGTGAGATGAAGCAATTCTATCAGATATGACAGCTAAATGCGGTACTGTGGATGAACTTCGTCAAAATGTGCACAACACCGAGACTCGTAGCTTCGTGCCTTTAAACATAAGGGTCACTGTTATTGAGCGATTGTGTGAATTCCTCAACCTCCGCCAAACGCGGATTACACATGAAGTCAGATAATCCACCATCGGTCTCAAGCCATAGTTCAGCATCACCAAAATAACATGTATAAATGAGTTTAAGCAAGATTTTACTCAACTAACACATTTAAAGCTAAACCATAATATAATACACTTACTCATACACCTCCAGATCTCCACATCTTAAGGACAACAATCACCTGTCCACGGTCTCTCATACTTTCAAACCCAAACCGGAAGGAATAAGAATGACCGGAAGTTGCCACACATTAACTCTCACTATTATGAATAATGTGTCAATTACACTAATGTAAACATTTAGCTGTGATCATATGTTTTTTTTGTACTTACATGTTGTCCCTAATGTAAAACACCATCTCTGACATTAAAGGGTCATCAAAATGGGCTTCCGTGTTGAAGATCACTCCCATTATATCTACCACATAAGTGTTTTTGCTTCTGTTACTTACATCTACATATATGAAATATATTTTTGTGGTTACCATTCATACCTATGAGATAGTTTTTGTCCTTGCTGCTGATGTGAGAGATTTCATGGATACTCTTGAATTCTATGTAATATTAATTGTTCAGAGGATCAATGATGTGGACTTGAGTATACCACGTAGTAGCTAGTCTGAATGGAGAGTTTGTTGCTTTGAAACCTGAAAAGGCACGGCCAACTTTTACCGAAAGATTTCCCCCCCACTTTCTCTCTTGTTTCTCTAGGCCTCTAAATCTCTCTGCAGTTACTTCATTAATGGTCATCTCCATCTTGGCTCCCTGCATAAATAAAGTTTAAGTATCAAATTTTTAGTTTGCATTGTTGCATGTTATTAGATACTTGAGAGATGATGTTTTACACTTACATCTTCATCCGCTAGAATATAAATCCAGTTGGGTCCACTATCGGTAAAATATGAATAGAATGAGTAGATCCTGAGTATTTTTACTCTGAAACGCCATGCCATGATTCTCTCGTTATATACTGCTTCACCAAGCATATTGTATTGTGCCATATTTGAAAGATTATAAGAAGTTTCTTTACTTTTCTTTTTGGTGATTTTTGCAGAGAAATGTTAGGGGGGGGGGGAGAATGAGCGGTTTCGAGAAGGAGATTATTTAGTGGGATTTAAATTTAATTCCATTACAGTAAGAAGAGAGAGAGAGAGTCGAGGCTAATGATGATTATCCTCAAAAGAGGTGATTGTTGCAGTTAGTACTTGCGGTTATCCATCAAATCACAATTAAATGGAGAAGTGAAAGAAGATCATTAAATTCAAAGTTTTATCACATTCTCCAATTAAATTAACCTTATAATTACCATTTCATTTTTTCTCCCCGACAACAACCGTTTTATTTTATCTCTTCATTACAGTTTAATCCAAGTTTTATAGTCTATCAAAGTTTTATAATCAACATCAGTTAAATTTTCACTTAACTCTACAATCTTAATCAATTAAAGTTTTACCAAGTAGTTTAAAGTTATACTATTCAAATATCATGATAATATCTCTTGGCGATTGCAGTTACTACTTGTGTTTTTCAAAACGTCCATCAAATCACACTTAAATGAAGAAGTAGTTACTACTTGTAGTTGGGTAAAATGCTCATTAAATTCAAGGGAATCACATTCTCTAATTAAATTAACCTTATAATATTCATTTCTTCTAACCATCATTACAATTTAGGTGCAGACATGACAAACTTGAACTTGGCTTCTCTCCCTCCTTTCATGCTTCATAAGATTCTCTCCAACATAGCAACAAGCAGTGTCCGAGACTTTGGTAGTGCAATATTTTATAACGCCCCAACCGCCCACAGCTAATGGGCTACCCATGCCCACTCTCTCGGCCCGTGGGCCCCATCCCATTCCAACGGTCGGTGCGTAAATTTTCCAAGGCTCGAAAGCATTGTATATTGTCCCTGCAATCACCACCCAACCTTTCCCTGTGTTTTGGCCTCACTCGCACGGTATCGTGAATCACTTCCCGATAGGTCACCCATCCTTTCACTACTCCAGCATAAGCACGCTTAACCCTAGAGTTCTAAACGGATGTGTGACAGAAAAGGTAAGTCAACTTTGGTGATATAGGTAGCCAAATCAATTCTTTTAAGCCTTTCCACATATCACAACTCGGGATGTTACAGATTTGTTTTCATTGGGTTCAATGCAATTGGGAGAGAAGATTACTTTTACAGATCTACAAATCTCATTTTCATGAATGACCAGATAGATGAGGTTAATATTGTTAGAACATTCAGGCTTAGGTGCTACCATTTGGGTAATCCATAGGCCATCTAATTGCGAGGTATGTATGAGTTCTTCATCCTCCATTTACTTGATGTAGAAGAAAAAAATCATTTTGCTGGTGAGAGAAGATATTTGTTGGCCAGATATGTAGATGGTATGATGAACTTAGCATTTAGCGTTGATGATAAAGGATTGGTTCACAATTATCCTTGTTTTACTTGTGAATAAGTCGATCGGATGTATTACATGATCACTAATTGGACACTCTCAGGCCATTGGGGTTACAATAAATATCAGATGTTTATGTCTCTATTGGAAAGAATAGATTCCAACGTGTCATATTATTGTTGGTGCTCTAGGATAATAGAACCAATGTTTGTATTCTCCATAGATGGATCAAGAACACAATGGAGATGTGATCGTTGTTTCTGACAATGTGCAACTTTGGACTTCTGTAATCAAATTCATTTGATTGCTCTTGATTGGCCAAATGGAAATTAGTTGTGTATTTATGACATGTAATTTTTTTCTACTTTTACTAAATTTCTGTAAAATACATTATATTATGTAAACTTCTCTAGTTTTTCTCTATAAATTAATCTTTGTTTATTTTAACTTCATTAAATGTATCAATAAAAACACAAGAACATAATAAATTATTACAAAAATAAAAGTGAGACTGTAAAAGATACAATCTAAATTAATTGAGCTTTTACTAATCATATATAATGGGTTTCTTTTCTCTCTTTTGAGAGTGTCCACGTGGACAGTTTTTAAAGTGTGTGGGCCCTAAGTTTTGTACTGTTGCATTGATTTTTCTGACTTCGTATTTAGTTACGTGATATATATGATTTGTTATAGTGCTCATTCAGAAACCTAATTCATCCTGAAGCCCCAACACTTTAATGATAGTTTATGTAGATCCTAAAGTGAAACTCTGCTTTTTGTGTACCAGTTAATTAAGGTTTTATTCATTGCGTCTTTCCAGACTTCAGTCTTGTCATTCGCCCGAGTCTCAAGAAGGTGTATCTCTGATCAGTGGAGGCCATGAAACTTGGTGAAGACTGTCACAAGCGTGGAACGGAAGCGTCATGCACGACGTGTATTAACTACAATTTAGTTTGCAAGTTTGTGTATTTGATCATGGAGTTTCAGTTAATAAGAGAGAAAAATGATATCCTTTCAGCTAAAGAAGATTTCTGAATTTCTCCATTCCTGTTTTTGTTTGACTTGCGACTCAAGTTTTGGTTGTTTCCTATCTATATTTTTAAAAAAATAAGAAAAATAAAAATAAGGAATATAATTCTACAAAATCATTAGTTTTTGCGTATTTTAGTTTCTTACAAAATTATTCAAACGCTCTCTCAGAATTAGGTACTTAAATATACATGCCAAGTACGTTTTTAAAAAAAAACTATTAATTTTACTTCGTTCATATTAACAACAGACGTTGATATATTAAAAATATTCAACCGAAATCAGAGTCTACAACATCAAAACGACAAAGCCACTGAACACCTTAATACCCGACACAATTAATGGATGATGTAATAGCGTCAATGTCTTGAGACTTTCCATAACGTAATTGACTTCTGGCAAGGTTATTGAGGAGTCATGTGTACTGTAAACAACAAAAATATAATTAAAACGCCGACTGAAACCTTAATCAAAATTAACATATCAAACATAACTGCTTATTAAAAGCACAAAATAAAACGTAAGCAAAAAAGGTGCAAACTCAATGAAAAGAAAATTAAACGATCCTCATTCATATAGAGTCAGCAAAAGATTTCATGGTGATAACCAACATACCTTGCAACCCACAGGTTTGTAACATAACTCTCATCACTTAGATCAGAATAGTGACAACTTCTTATCATCTAATGAGAACGAGATTTTCAAATACAAGGCCTCCTTCATTCACAAACATCTGGAACTGCGCTCTATGCATCCGAAAAGGTATGTTTCTCCTATTACATTATGAACAACATCAACACAAATCGAAACATGCACATTATTAATACAACAATGGTCACAGGGGAACAAAGAAGAGCTAGGCAAATGAGGAAAGCTATTGTTCTTGCTAGAAGACAAGCCATTAAACTAAAGAGTATTCCTCTAACATTTAGTACTGCTTACATGTCTTTCATTCAAGACTTAAAATGATCACAACCAAAAAAACACAATATCATCTTCTTCAAAAACAATGTAGACGAAACCTTACTCCACCAATATATAGTTGACGCCTACACCTCAACTGAGTAGGAAAGGCTGCGCTGGTTTTGACTTAAAAGAAAAATAAGAGAAGACCTATGAAAGGTGACACTGATGCTAAGTTAATTGGGAAAAGAGTTATATTACTTTCTTCTTATACAAGAAATCCTCGTTACATACTCTCCAAAACGATTTCATCTGACTCAAGTTTTCGATTTCTAATCTCGAACTTTCTCCAGAGTTCCATCACCAATGAAGCTCAGTTTTTTGAAGAGCAAGCTGGCGAAGCATCGGCTTCCGGTTCTACCTCCTACACGGATACAGCTGGAGCGAAAGAAGGCGTACGCAAACGCCTCTGTGAGTGAGAAATTCAAATATATCAACGCGTCAGCCCCACAAAGCTTTAATCATTTTACAATTCCCTCTATTATTATACTTTCATTATTAAAACTTTGCAACATTTTCCATATTTCCTGATTTTGTTTTTTTTTTCATCCATTTACGGCATAAAATGTCTCACCAGAATAACACTCTCTAAAATTTTATATTTAAAAGTTAGGGTTGACGTTAACTTTCGTCTTCAGTTTACCAAAAGGCATAATTACGCGTTTACAAAGTAAAACATACGCCACGTAGCCCATATACGTACACCATCAACCTCCCCTCTTTTACGTGCATTATATTAAAAATTATATACTAAATTTACACGGCAAAACTATAAAAGGTCTTTTATTAATAAAACAAACATTTTGTTTTACTCAGTAATATGAAATTATATTCACAAGCAATATGCTCACATTTAATTCTACGCTTCCACTTTTCTACTGAAACGCCTCACGTAATAAGCTATTACCTTCATCAACATGGAACTTTTATTTTCTATTATAAACAACTTCAGCTATACTAAGCAAAACAATTCAGTGCAAATACTATTACTTTTAACTACAACAACATAAGTATTTGTCAATATCCCCGCGCTTGCGCGGGTCTACGTCCATAGTTTGTACAATTACACCAAATTTTACAGTTACATCAAGTCTTACTATTTTTTGGAAGTTATGGAAAGAGAGTCCGAATTTTATCGGTCGGGACTAGATAGTTCGTAAAATGCTCTTAGTAAGTTTGTAATTATGAAAGTTTCTCTTGATTTCGTAGTCTTTTACTAATTTTTTCATTAAAATAAAATTTTATTTAATTCATTTTTGAGGGAGAAGTATGCGAAAATTATTTTTTCCAGTCAAAAACGCTGGAGCATTTGATTCCTAGTTGATGTTCGTGAGAGAGAGAACGAAGGGTCAAAACTTTTGGATATACTTCATTGCCTTATTTGTTCTCCTAATGCATAGAAACAAAGTTTCTTCTCAGTAGGGGATTTATGTGCCTTACTCTCTAATTCAATCGTGGGGACAACGTCGAAGAAGTTATCAAAATGCTTTGATTCCATTAAAACTTTCAGGGCAGAGCATAATCTTAACATTAGTACCCAAAAAAAAAACTTTCAGAGCATAATCAGAGACTTAAAATACTTTGGAAAAGCGGAGTCCTTTAGGGTTTTGATCGATTTTTACATACCATGTATAAGTTTTTGGTTGCACGTTGCTGCCCAGTGGAGTTAGTTCTGGTTCTTGATTGATTAATCAAATGTGGATGACTAGATGAGGTTCAGAGATGTGTAAGCACGTTAGTATATGTATTTGCAGGAACCTGGTTTATTCAGATCGTGCTTTGATTTTGATAATCGAACACAAAAAGATTCAGACCGTACATGTAAAAAAATTGGATAATGGTTATCAAATTTCCGGTTTATTAAACAATCCTTTTGGTTCATCAAACCAGATTTTCAGCAGGGTTTTAAAGTAGGGAAACATAACCAAACAAAAAGACAATTTGGAAAAAAAAAACATAGAAGAATAACAAAAGAAAATCTGCAAACAAGTTCCTTTTTTTCTCACACACGACGTTTCCTTGGCAATCTGCAACCATTATGAGCTTTCCTAGTGGTGTCCTCGATGTACACTATAGGATTCTGATCATTCCTGGAATTGGAGTAACCGCTTCTAAACGCTACAATGGCGTTTCTCTTCTTCTTGAAATGAGTAAACCCATTCACCTTCACCACCACAGATTTCAGACCCATAGCCTTAACTCTCCTCCCAATGTTCTCAGCGGTCGCATCAGCAGTGTAACTCGTCATCTTCCGTCCACCTTTCAGGTCAGGCAAACTACCAGAGGTAGCCTTGCATTTGACGTTTCCTTTGGAGTCTGTAACCGTGACAAAGGTGTTGTTCCTCAGCAACTTGATGTGAATGATGTCAGCGTTGGTCTCCAGGTTTGGACGATGGAAGTGAGAGAACAGCCCTGTGGCTCTCCGTCCTTCATCCTCTTCTATGACTCCTCTGACAAAGTCCAGGTCTTTGGAAATCCCTCCGGTCCGGAAGTTATCCTTGAGAAGGTTAGACTGAGTGAAGTTTTGGTAGCTGGGTGCAGAGAATCCGGTTCCCCCCGTGTTTGGTAAGCCTTCTTGATTCATCTGACCGGATTGAGAAGGTAAGGTGTTTGGTAAACGTGATCTCAAGGGGTTCTTGAAGGTAGGAGGAGCATTAGAAGCCGAGGAAGCACTCTTGTTTAATAAGCCTGATCTTAGATCACTGAAACTACTGAAGGTGGAGGAGCTGTTTCCTCCGCTGTTTAGTAAGCCTGCTTTTATTTCACTGAAGCTTTTGGAGGGTGAAGCATTAGGATCCGGTGAGCCAGGAACGGGTCCTTGCTCTCTATCACCTGTTCAAGAACCAATCAATCAAATACAGATACATTGATGTTGTCTAATGCCAATAGGAGGAATCCCTAATCAAGGTTACACGCTTGCCCTAATCAAGATCTCGAATGCAAAAAAAAGAAAGAAAAGAAATTGCATTAATCAGATCCAATCATCGTTCTATCACAGTAAAAAATGAACAAAGCAAAAACCGACAAGACATAAGGATGGAGGCAAAACGACGAACCAGAGAAGCCATCTGATTGAGAAGAAAATCGAAAGACCGACTTGATTCCACCATAGCTGCGGATCAATGAAGGAAGTGAAGAAGCTCGAAGATGACGAGAAAGACCATTCATTTTCCTCTCCTCGCAGATTTTGTTTTTTGGGGGGGGTTTAGGGTTTTTTCTCAGACATCCAATCCAACCAAACAGTTTTGTCGTCTCGATCTTCCTCAGACAGTAGATCTGCAAATAAGCTCACTACTACTTATGGGGCTTTTCATTTACAGTGGGCCTATTTAACTCAGCGGCCCATTTTTCGATAACAAAGTTTTACGCACATATCCGAACAACAAACAAAACATTACAACGACAAAACAATAATAAATGCAGATTGCTTTATAAACTTGTTGAAACTCTGGCCAATCACAGCTGACTGATAAGAATTTAACACATCTCTTTCGATCCATATGATCCAAACAAGGTTTCATCAAGAAACCAACCATCACCATCACAAAGCTCACTACAGTCACTTTAAGAGTCGACAAAACAACAACCAAACATATCAGTACAATGGGAGGAAGGAACACATATCAAAACCGAACCAACTGTTTCCACTTCCCACAGGTATCTTCTTATACGGTCTGGATGCAGCCGTATACTTCTTCATTCTCATCCTAACAAAAGCTACAAACTCCTGTGAGGTTTCGTCAAAGCCCATCGGACCCGTTCAGCGTTGGGCCAGTTTTGCACAAGTGACACGCGGACAATTTATGGGCTTAGTCGACGAAGCCCATTAGGTTAAAACCTAATATGTTATATGCGTTAGGTTAAGTAAGAGGTACGCCACTTCTTCTTCTTCAACCAGAGATCAAGCTTCAGAAAGAGACAAGCTACACAAGAGAGACAGAGACATTAGTCTAAGCATAGAGAACATAGTTGAGCTCATATTGTTCTAGCTTAAAGACCCTGAGACTAATTGTGTCTTCTTGGTGTTTTCTCAACCATCACAGTTCTATAAGTGATTGGTTCTTGTAACTCTTTATTGATCTAGTGGAGTTTGGGAGCAAGAGTTCTCCCACGAGACGTACCGGTTAGAGGCCGAGAACTCGTTAAAGTTGCTTGTGTTCATTAGCTACACGTTCAAGTAACAAGTTGGTCGCTTAGGTTGGGAATTATACGAGGCTGAAATCGTAACAAGTGGTATCAGAGCTCTCAGGTTCAAGGCGTGTGATTAATCTAAGCTAAGAGGAAGGTCGGCATGTCCAACTCACGGATTGAAGTGGACAGGTTTGATGGAACTGGAGACTTTTCACTGTGGAAGGTCAGGATGTTGGCACACTTTGGGGTATTGGGTTTGAAGAGTATTTTGGATGATGAGAAGCTGCTAAAGGATCCACCTACTGCAAAGGAAGAGCTTGAGGCAGCTATGAAAGATCCGCAAAAGGGACTAGCAGGAATTGCAGAGACAGTTCTGAGTATAGATCCAGTCAAGTTCGAGAAATCTGAGAAAGCAAAGAACTTGATAGTGTTGAACGTGGGTAATAAAGTCCTATGTAAGATCACACACTGCGAAACAGCAGCATCAATGTGGTCAACGTTGAACAAGTTGTACATGGAGACATTTTTGCCGAATAGAATCTATCTTCAGCTAAGGTTCTATACATTCAAGATGTCTGATTCCAAGAGCATCGACGAGAATGTTGATGATTTTCTGAAACTGGTGGCAGACCTCAACAATCTACAAGTAGAAGTGTCTAAGGAGGTACAAGCTATCTTACTATTGAGCTCATTATCGCACCGGTATGATCAATTGAAAGAAACTCTAAAATATGGTAGAGATACCATGAGTCTCAGTGAGGTTACTGGAGCTGCAAGGTCAAAGGAACGAGAACTTATTGAAAGCGGAAGGGGTTCGAGGTCCGCAGGGGAAGGATTATATGTTGACAGAGGCAGATCAGATAGCAAGTCAAACCGTGGCAGTGGAAGGAATGGAAAGGGAAGATCGAATAGCAGATTTGGTAGGTCAAAGTCTCGACCTAAGAGTAACAAGGGTTGCTTTATTTGTGGGAAGGAGGAGCACTGGAAAAGGGAGTGTCCTGATAGGAAGTACAACAAACCAGAGAACTCAGCAAACATTGCAGAGGAACCGAAACAGCCTCTGGTGTTAACCATGAGCACTCAAGACACACATGAAGAGTGGGTCATGGACTCTGGTTGTTCCTTTCACATCACTCCAAACAAAGAGTTTCTGTTCGATCTGGAAGAGTTCAAAGGAGGCAAGGTGTTGATGGCTAATAGTACTCACAGAAATATCGAAGGGATCGGGAAGATAATGATAAGAAATCTAGATGGCTCAGTTGTAGTCCTCACGGGTGTAAGGTACATGCCAGGAATGAGCCGGAACCTAATCTCATATGGATTGCTGGAGACTTCAGGTTGCAGGTATGAAGGGAAAGATTTAATGGTTCACTTATACAAGGATGATAGAAAGGTGATTTCTGGAAAATATCATCAAGGCTTGTATTATCTGCAAGGATCGGTATTGAAGGGCGAGGTAAACTTGTCTAACGAAAAATGTGATCAGACAAGTCTGTGGCACTCAAGACTTGGACACATGAATCTAAATAGTATGAAAGTTTTGGCCAAGGAGGGATACGTGCCTCAGAAAGAGGTTGATGAGTTGAAGTTTTGCGAAGACTGTGTGCTGGGGAAGTCTCATAAACAAAGCTTCCCAGTCGCAAAACATGTTACAAAAGGAATCTTAGACTATGTGCATTCAGACATGTGGGGTTCACCATCAACGCCGGACAGTTTGGGAGGCTGCAAGTACTTCATCACCTTCATTGATGATTACTCTAAGAAAGTATGGCTATATTTTCTAAAGAATAAGAGTGATGCATTTGCTACATTCAAGGAATGGAAGGTTGCTGTTGAGACTCAAACAAAGAGGAAGATCAAGTGTTTGAGGACAGACAATGGTCTGGAATTTTGCAACAGGGAGTTCGATGGTTATTGCAAGGATGCATGCATCAAGCGACATAGAACATGTACTTACACTCAAAATGGAGTGTCAAAGAGGATGAATCGAACTATAATGGACAAGGTCAGGTGTATGCTTGCTGAGACAGGATTGGATCAAAATTTTTGGGCTGAAGCTGCATCAACGGCTGTCTACTTGATCAACATGTCTCTGAATCCAACACTTAACTTCAAGTTACCTGAACAGGTTTGGTCAGGTTCAAAACCGGATATGAAGCATCTAAGGCGGTTTGGATGTTCAGCGTTTGTTCATGTCACTGAGGGAAAGACCGAACCCAGAGCTATAAAGGGTGTATTCATGGGGTACCCATTTGGTAAAAAGGGATACAAAGTCTGGATACTTGAGGAAGGAAAGTGCATAACAAGCAGGGATGTGGTGTTTAATGAGAGTGAAACCTACAAAGACACGTTGAACAAAGGAGTTGAACAGGTTGAATCAGTTGCACAAGATGAAGTTCAGAAAAAGAAGAATCCCAAGAAAAGAGTGTCGTTGAGTGATGATCTTATTCAGGGTCCTACTATTACTGCTACTGAGATAGAAAGGAATGACAGGTCAGATCAACAAAATGATGTAGAAGAGTCTTCATCAGAAAGCTCAGAAAGTGAAACATGTTCAACCGAGGAAGCTGATGAACAGGTAAAAGACGACACCACTCAATCATTGGATGATTATGTTCTTGCTCGAGATAGAGAAAGGAGGAGGAACGTGAGACCTCCATCAAGATATGAGGATGTAAATTTTGTGGCCTACGCTTTAACTACTGCTGAGGACTTGGAAGTTGATGAACCAAGATCATATGTTGAAGCAATGAGGAGCAGAAACAGAAAGTTGTGGAAAAGGCTGCACAGGAAGAGATGGATTCTCATAAGAAAAATAGGACTTGGGATTTGATCGACAAACCAGACAAGCAGAAACTGGTTTGGTGCAAGTGAATTTTCAAGATCAAACCAGGTATACCAGGGATTGAGGATGAGAGGTACATGGGAAGGCTGGTAGCAAAAGGGTATTCACAGACTGAGGGAATTGACTACAATGAAATCTTCTCTCCAGTGGTGAAACACGTCTCCATCAGATTCATGTTATCAGTAGTTGTGAATCTGGATTTCGAATTGGAACAAATGGATGTTAAGACTGCTTTTCTACATGGAAGTATAGAAGAAAGGATCTTAATGACTCAGCCATAGGGGTTCATAAAACCAGGAGATGAAAACAAGGTTTGTCTATTGAGAAAGTCACTTTATGGACTAAAGCAATCTCCAAGAAGGTGGAATCAATGGTTTGATAGCTTCATGAAAGATCAATTATTTGACAGAAGCACCAAGGATCCATGTGTGTATGTCAGGGATGCACAAACTGATCAAGTTGTCTACTTATTGCTCTATGTTGATGATATGCTCATTGCATCAGGAAATAAGAAGGTGATTAAGGAACTCAAAGAAAAGCTTAATGGGGATTTCGAAATGAAGGATATGGGACAAGCTTCGAGAATCCTAGGAATGGACATTCGAAGGGACAGAGAGAAAGGTACACTGATATTGTCACAGGATACCTACATTGAGAAGGTATTGAAAACGTTTGGGATGTTGGCTGCACGTTCAGTGATCACGCCAACAGCTGCACACTTCAACTTGAGAAGTCTATCTGAGAAAGAATGGAAGCTGGAAGCACCACACATGGAGAACATTCCATATGCAAGTGTTGTGGTGAGCTTAATGTATGGTATGGTCGGTTCACGGCCAGACCTTGGTTTCGCAGTGGGGTTTATAAGTAGGTTCATGAGTAAACCTAGCAGAGAACACTGGGAGGCAGTTAAATGGGTGTTAAAATATCTGAAAGGATCATCTAAGATCAACCTAACATTCAAGAAGCATACAAAGTTCATGATTGAAGGCTATGCAGATTCAGACTATGCAACAGACTTGGACAGGCGGAGGTCAGTTACAGGTTATGTTTTCAAGGTTGGAGGGAATACGGTTTCATGGAAATCGTGTCTGCAATCCGTGGTTGCTCTTTCCACCACAGAAGCAGAGTATATGGCTCTAAACGAGGCAGCAAAGGAAGGTGTGTGGTTAAAAGGATTATGTGCAGAGTTAGGTTTCAAGCAGGAAAGTGTTCAACTGCATTGTGATTCGCAGAGTGCTATAGCCCTAGCAAAGAATCCAGTTCATCACGAAAGAACCAAGAACATTGATACTAAGTTCCATTACATCAGGGATCTAGTATCAGATGGAGAAGTAATCCTAAACAAGATCCACACTACAGTTAATCCAGCAGATTTTCTCACTACGACTGTACCTGGTCAGAAGTTCAAGCTATGCTGCGAGCTTGTGAATCTTCACTGAGACAGGAACAGCAACGCCAGGTAACTCCAGAGTAGACAAGAATACCTCAGAAGACACGCAGAACAGAGGGTTGGCATGTGTCAAGGCAGAGAGTATGAGTTACTCAAAGTGTTTGAAAAAGGACTACCTTGCAAAGGGGATGAACTCGTGGTAACACTCACGTGTTCAAGGTGGAGCATCTTTCACCTGAGAAGCAAACAGATAGACGAGTTAGTCACTGTTAAGAAGGCTTAATCAAAGGGAAAAGGCGATTCAAGGTTAGACTTAGCTTGAAGATTCTAGTCAAAGGCAGAGGCAAATGCGCAGGCAGAATCTGGTTGAACAAGTTCTTACGACTGATTGTAATCCTGAGGTTAAATGGTATGAGACAACAGTCATTAACACTTGGTCAAGAAGCATAACGTCGCTACCACAGCTAGTAGAAGCATGTGTGAGTTATACCTTAGAGGAATCGTCATGCAGTGTCTGAGTCGGAGGTTTCAGTTGAACATGCTCAGAAGATGTAAGGGATGCCGGTTGTGGTCTCACGACCACCATCGTCAAGGTAAAGGTCCGAGTTAACTTGTGTGGACAAGGTCACCTCAAGTACAGAACTGAAAGACCAAAGCTTTAGCAACATCAACCATCATTGGTTGAGGTGGAGTTCTAGATTCATCATTGGAACTCGTCAAAAGAAAAATACATCAAGATCAGTGGAAAAATCGATCAGAACCAGAGCGATTTCAAGAGAAAGAAGTCAAGGAAGAAGGTCAGAGTTACCTGAGGTTCAGCAGAGTGAACAGAGATGGTGTTCGACAGAAGAGTCAAAGTTGTGACTCATCGGAGATGAGAAAAGGAAGATGAAGAGAGAAGGTAGTGATTTTTTTCTGGTTTGTCACAAGTGAGAAGAGACAAAGACCAGGAAGTGTCGGCACAGAAGCAAAGGTTATGGGCTTAAGCCAAACAGGTGGAGTTTTGTGAGGTTTGGTCAAAACCCATCAGACTCGTTCAGTGTTGGGCCGGTTTTGCACAAGTGACACGCGGACAATCTATGGGCTTAGTCGACGAAGCCCATTAGGTTAAAACCTAATATGTTATATGCGTTAGGTTAAGTAAAAGGCACGCCACTTCTTCTTCTTCAACCAGAGATCAAGCTTAAGAAAGAGACAAGCTACACAAGAGAGACAGAGACATTAGTCTAAGCATAGAGAACATAGTTGAGCTCATATTGTTCTAGCTTAAAGACCCTGAGACTAATTGTGTCTTCTTGGTGTTTTCTCAACCATCACAGTTCTATAAGTGATTGGTTCTTGTAACTCTTTATTGATCTAGTGGAGTTTGGGAGCAAGATTTCTCCCACGAGACGTACCGGTTAGAGGCCGGGAACTCGTTAAAGTTGCTTGTGTTCATTAGCTACACGTTCAAGTAACAAGTTGGTCGCTTAGGTTAGGAATCAT
>CAJHQQ010000999.1:0-124270 GCA_905132885.1 Moricandia moricandioides | reverse complement strand
GAACAGCCGATGGAATATGTCAACATGATTGGTCTGAGCACTGCAGAACAGTTATCACCTGTCAGCAAGGACTGTTCCAGCGCAGATGATGAATTCATAACAATGATCCAGAAGCAGTATCCGAATCTTCCATGGTTTGTTGAGATTGCTAACTTCCTGGCTGCTAAAAAGGAACCTCTGAAATTCACTGGGAATGAGAAGAGGAAATTTCTAAGGGAAGCAAGGCATTACTTTTGGGATGAGCCCTATCTTGCTGACACACCAATCGCAGAAGGAGTAGAAATACCCTTAGGCGATCCTTCTCCAGCCTGATCGGCTCATCAAAGTCAAGCTAGTGACGTTAACCAAGCGCTTTGTGGGAGGCAACCCACTGGTATGTATATAATTTCTCTTTTCCTATGTTTTTGTTTTGTTAGATTTTAATTTGCAGGTCATAAAAACAAGAAAAACTGAGTTACTTCGGCGGAACAATCAGGTGTCTGTTCCACTCGACTGTTCCAGGTAAGTAATCAGAACCAAAAAAAAAAAAAAAAAGGTGTTTTTGTTTTCATGCCCTATTTATATTTGTGTGTTTTTGTTCCTCTTATTTCTATCACAACCAGGGATGGTGTGATCTAAGTCTGGGGGAGCATTTGTGTGCTTTGAGTCAGTCCTTGTTCTTGTGTCATTTTAATGTTTTATTGAGTCTTGCTTTAAGATCGAGTCAGTCTGAACTTTTGTGTGAATAAGGACCTTATTGTGTGATGCTATTTTAACCACCTCGTGCTCTAACTTTCTTATTCAGTGATCTTAGCAGTGGCGAACGACCCATACATGGACCTGGAACACCCTGACATTTCTCATTAGACTCTCCAGAAGTTCTCTATTGATCAGGTTACACTGGGTAGACTTAACTCCACCTAACTTGGACCTAACTTTGACTTTAAATTCTTCTTGTTGTGGGCATTAGATCAGGGAAACGAGACCTACACTCAGGACTTCTTATCCCTTTTCATCCCTCTTGCTGTTCCTGAGTGGCTAGCTCATCTTTAGCTAGTTCCCACCTTGCACCTTAACCTTTATTCCACCCACATGCACTTGTTTTTCCCTATGTTATATATGCAGATATGTGCAAAAAGGTTGGAGAGGAAAGGATCGACACAGCTTCTTACTCATCGATGCTAAATCATTCAGAAGAAGAGGAAGGAACACGAATGAAGAGAAGATCAGTCAGATGCCTGATCCATGAATGGAGAACAGTCAGGCGCCTGATCCACTAATAAGAAGAACAAGTCAGAGAGTTGAGGTAAAAACCACCAGTGGCTCCCAAAAATAATTGTTACCTCCTTCTCTCGTCACTACTCAATCATTGTGTATAAGTTTATTTCAAAAAAAAAAAAAAAAAAAGAGAGATTTTCTTTGAGTGACGAGAAAGGGGACGAATGTATATATGATTATACCACTGGGAAAGGTGTAATGATCTAGTACCATAGATGGAGTAAGGAAGAGCGAGTGTTTATGAGAGGAGCAGTCAGATAAGGTGATCCAACTGGAGAACAACAGGGGTTTGATCAGAACAGAAGTGAGTAAGAGCTGTGGACATCAATGGATCCGTCCTCTCCTGCAGTTTTGTGCGATATCCTGCATCCACCTCAAAAATTGGTAACCCCTAAACACTCTAAGCTCCACCACTCAAACACTGAAATAGCCTGTTTTAACACCTAGCCCGTCTACCCTAAGTAGTGCCTGTGACAAGAAGCTCACGCTGATCTTAATGAATGTAGGGAGTTTTGTCTCGATAGTGTTGCTTTTTCAGGTTTGAGATGTAGAGTATGGAGCCGATTTTTGAACAGCAGTCAGTGGGTTTCAGTAAGTGTATGAGGTCCTAGCTAGCTTCTTGTATGGTTCAGAGATTCGTGGTAAGAGTATGGTTACTGAGAATAAGCGAGTTCCCACACATTCAAACCTTTCTCCCTGTTCTTGATACTTGACTTGTTCGAGGACAAACAAGGATCTAAGTCTGGGGGAATTGATATATGGTGTTTTTCACATCATTGTATATATGTTTTTATTTGATTCAAGACTCTAAACCGTGTTAGTCTAGTCCCTTGTGGTCTTTTTCAGGTCTGGAGTTGATAGAAGAGTAAAGAAAGGGCACATAAAGAGAAGATGTCTTTTTGGAGTAATCCTGCGGAGAACACTCAAGAAGAACAGTCCCGAGACTGTTCTCAAGCGGAACATGCGGACGGGTGATCCCGATGACTATTCCAGACGAATATGGATACTCCTATTTCGGGAATTAAAGCCCTGTTGCCCTAATTTTCCTCTACCTATTGGCGCCTCCCTATAAAAAGACCTCCTCTATTATTTTTCTTTTAAAAACGCTAGTTTTGACAAGAGACAGAGACTTGTTTTGGCGATTTGCAATTGTAGGGAGAAGGCTCCATCTTTCCTAGAGAAGATCATCCTGAACCCTTTGTTTTTCTATTCTTATCTTATGCAGTTTATTTCAGATTTAATGTCTTTGTTTCACTGCATCATGATTGAGTAGTCATCTGGCTCGCCTAGGGTTTTAGGGTATTGATAAGCAAGCCAAACATAGATAAGCATCATTCATTGGACTCTTCATTCATATTAATCTTATTGCTTGCATTAACTTGATCACTTAATGTTAGATCTGTTGTTCATCGCCTAGCTAACCACGCAGGAGATAACTTGACCTATATTGAATGAGCTTAATGTCTTTAATCAGCGAAAGTAGATATTAGAGCATTAAGTGAACTAGATCGGACATGAACTCTAAAGCTTGCAGCCGCCTCTGATCCCAAGCGACATCTTAGGTGATCCGTCCGGCTCGCAAAGGATCCATCACCACGACAGTGGGTTGGATCAGCTGAGAGATCCGATGTTCTAGATTGTGTAAACCTGTGCTTGAATAATTGTTTGGCTAAATCAATACCCGCATTAAACCCTAGGTCGGCTTTCATACCAAATCGCATTTAACATCCTTATTTACTTGTCATCTAAGTCACCTAAATCTTAAAACCATATTTTCTTCTTAGCTTGAATTTAAAACTCATAGAAATAAAGTGTAGACTGGTCCTCTGGATTTGAATCTAAAGTACTATAATTACAACTGTTAACTTGACAGTAGCAAGGGTTCATTTTTAGTGTATCAAGTTCCTACCTTCCAGAGCATTGGCGATGCTATAGGGGAAACAAGAGAAGTAGATATGGAGTATGGTCGAGTGCAAGTTGTAGTAAATGGCTTGAAAGAGCGGTGCTTTGAGACTACAATCGACTGAATTCCATGATGGAGAAGAGGCTTTGGTTTCATTGAGGTATGAGAAACTGTTTGGCTATTGTCAAGAATGTTTTAGCATATGCCATGATCTCGATCATTGCCCAATGAGTGAAAATATTACTGAAAAGCATAACGAGACTAGAGGTTTAATCTTTGGTGGTCACGATGAGTGTGCTAGGAGTTACAAAGGGGTGGTTATTAATGGAAATGGGGGCTATCAGGAGAAGGGAAGGAATCAACGAGAGTACCATGGGAAAGGTAAAGGGGAGGTGACAGTGGAAACAGACTCGAAATGGGCAAAGGTTCCAGAGAAGGAAATTAGAAGGTCCCACACAAGAAGTAGTCATAGAGGTGAGGGAGGAGGGTTCCGATACATGAATTCTAGATGAAAGCCATCCAGAGGCTACATTCATGATGTAGATTCTGGATCTTCCCGTTATATGCGGAGAGAAAGAGGACCACTTATTGGTATACGAGAGGAATTGCGCGAGGGGGGAGACATTAGAAGAGAGGATCAGCGGAATGGTAACCACGAGCTTAAGGAGATCACCCAAATCTTGTCATCACCAGTGAGCCAAATTGCATCAATGCAAGTCCAGGATGAATCATTAAAGGTAATTACGGTCCTATCGAGAGTGGAATATGGTGGTGAGTTGGTTGTTGAGACTCTTGAGAATGCAAATAAGGATTTAGATGATGCTAAGATGGAGTTGGATGAGGATCAAGTTGGTATGAATGTGAATGGAGAGAATGAAGAGGTTGAGGATGAATTCGAGAATCTCACTGATGAGGAGTTTTAGGCGAATGTCCGAGGCACATAGGGTTTGAGCGAGGATATAGAAGAGGATGAAATCATTGGGGATGCAAGGGAGACGGAGCTAGCCACGACAGTGATTAAGAAGAGGCAGGGTGCACGTAAGAAGTTGTTTGGCAAGTCAGGAACTATAGGAGGAAACATTAACAAGAGGTTGGTCCAATCCCTAATTTCCCCACGAAAGCGAGTTAGGGCCAAAGTAGGCACTCGACAGGGAGATGGTATCAAGAAAGTGGAGGAGAAGGGTCCCTTAAACCCTAAACACACTGTTGGAAAATCTTAAGAGGTTTTTTTATGGATTTACTTAGCTCAACAAAGAGTTCAGGTGAGCATCTAGGGGGCTATGGTGTTTTTGTTCTAAGTCTTTCAATAGGCTTTTTGAGCATCTTTTTTCCTTCTACTTTAGTGGTTTCTTTGTCTTTGTTTAAGTTTATTATGATGTCTAAGTCTTTATATAAGATTATGATATGGAATGCAATTATTTTGTTTGGGTTTTGGTACTGGTATTGCCTCGTTTCAATGAGAGATGTTTACACCTGCTATGCAACTCACTGTTCTGAGTTTACTCATATTGGGATATCTAGTGATTGTTGAATATGTTGGAATCTTGTGGGGAGACATCTGGTTATCTTTATGTCATTGTTATTGGTGTTGGATCGGGGGCTGGGTTTGGTCTCTTCAAACCAACTGCAGTCAAAGGCAAGGCACTCAGAAGAGGGAGCGAATGTGAGTTTCCGGGATATTGATAAGGGATGTAGGGCATCACAAAGATTCGCATGGTATTTCCAGGACGGTTTCCAGAGGGTTTGGTCAACTGTGGGAGTGGCTGCCACTAGTAAGAACGGTAGATCATGGTTAGTAAGAGTTAAAAGGTTCGTATTCGTTTATAGTACCAGCAAGGGATGGGTTTTTTGAAGTATGTGATAAGGATTTTATTGGTTTTTTAGTGCAACATGATACGGGATTTGGGAGAATACAACTTATAAATCATGGAAACCAAAAGATCTTTCAAAGTATATAGTTATGTATCGGTATCAGATATGCTTGTTTGGGTTTCGGCTTTGTTTGTGGTTGAGTTTGGAATCAAAGGATGAATCAAAGGCCCCTAGGATGGAGGTTTGCTATCCTGATGTGTGTTTTATCTTATTTAGTTAACTTATTCTTTCATCATGGAACAGATGATAATACTATAAAGGAACATGTCTAAAGTAGGGATCTATGGTATCAAGGCTTTTCTATTTGGATAGTTCACCGGCAAGACAAGTTATCGGATAACCAGGGTTTCATTGTACCCGACTATCTAACTCAATGGATTTCTTTACGATATTTTTATGAAAGTCCTTAATTGCAACTGTAGAGGTATGGGAAGTAAATGGACTATCAGTTACCTTCGAGAGATATGGCATAAACATAAACCACAATTTTTATTTTTATCGGAAACAAAACAAGAGTTTAGTTTTGTTCAAGGTTTCAAGTCTCATTTTGTGTACGATAAGCTGGTTACAGTGGATCCAAATGGAAAAGGTGGAGGCGTAGTACTATACTTTAACAATGAATACCAGGTAAAGATTTTATATTCAAACGATCAGATGATTGACATTGAAGCGGTAATACCGGGGAAATCGGTTTTCATGACTTTTGTCTATGGAGACCCAGTCCAAAAATTACGGGAGCAAGTTTGGGAAAGATTAACGAGATATGGTTTACTGCGATCGGCCCCGTGGTTCATTATTAGGGATTTAAATGAGATCACTGGAAATCACGAGAAACAAGGTGGTCCGTTAAGGAGTGCAAGATCTTTTGTACCTCTTAATAACATGATTAGAAATTGTGGACTGCTGGAATTCCCGGCCCGGGGAAATCAAATGTCTTGGCAAGGTAGAAGAAGAAAAGGTAAGGAGATGGTTCGATGTCGATTAGACCGAGCATTAGAGAACGAAGAGGACAAGGTAAGGAGATGGTTCCATGTTCCTCCACAGAGTATTTAGGATTAGTTGGCTCTGATCATAGACCGGTAGTCGCTCATCTTGAGGTTAGGATACTCCAAAGGAGAGGACAATTTCGATTTGATAAAAGATGGATTGGACAAGATGGTTTGATGGAATCCATTGTTAGGGGATGGGGAGACCAAAGAGATTTTGTTACGCAGGTACGCAACTGTCGGCACGAGGTTGCTAGATGGCGCAAGAACAACCCGCCATATGGGAAAGATAAAATCAGTGAACTTCAAAGAGCATTGGAGGAGGTACAAACATACAACAGTAGATCTCAGGAAATTTTGGAAGTATCTCGGAAGCTGCAGGCGGCATATAAGGATGAGGAAGAGTACTGGCAACAGAAGAGTCGGAATATGTGGCATACATCTGGGGACCTCAACACCTCCTTTTATCATGCTTTAGCGAAGCAAGGTTGCACTCGTAATAGGATTGTAGGGTTACACAACGATGATGGACAGTGGATTACGGAGGATCAAGGAGTGGAAAAGGTTGCGGTGGATTACTTTGTCGAGTTATTCGGTACCACTTCTCCCTCAGATTTCGACAATTTCCTAGAGGATATTACACCAACCATTACTTGCCAAATGAATCATAGGTTGATTAGGATCGCGACGGAGGACGAAGTTCGTCATGCTTTATTTATGATGCAGCCGGAAAAAGCTCCTGAACCGGATGGAATGACAGCACTTTTTTCCAACACTCTTGGTCTATTATAAAGAAGGATCTTCTGGAAATGGTCAATAGTTTCATAATTTCAGGTAATATGGATACCAGGTTAAACATTACGAATATTTTCCTCATTCCTAAAACAGAGAGGCCTACAAGAATGACGGAGTTACGACCGATCAATCTTTGTAATGTAGGATACAAGATTATTTTTAAGGTGTTATGTCAGAGGTTGAAAGCTTGTATTCCTACACTTATTTCGGAAACACAATCGGCTCTTGTACCACGGAGATTGATCTCGGAAAATATCCTCATAGCGCAGGAGTTACTTCATGGTTTACGTACCAATAAGGCATGCCATAAAAGTTTTATTGCCATCAAAACTGATATGAGCAAAGCATATGATCGTGTGGAATGGAATTTTATTCATGCTTTGCTTTGTAAGATGGGGTTTGATCCTCATTGGATTAAACTGATGATGGAGTGTATCTCATCGGTCCAATATTGAATGGTCAACCACGGGGAAATATTGTTCCCCAACGAGGGTTGCGCCAGGGTCATCCCCTATCTCCTTATTTATTTATAATGTGTACAGAGGCCCTTACAGCGAATATAATAAGGCTGAGAGAGGAAAACACCTTACATGCATAAAGGTTGCACGGGCTTGTCCCTCAGTATCTCACCTTCTCTTTGCTGATGATAGTCTATTCTTCTGCAAGGCACAACAGGAGGAATGTCAAACTATTCTCCGTATTTTAAAGGAATACGAGGCAGTGTCGGGTCAGTTGATAAATTTCCGAAAAAGCGTCAATTCAATTTGGACATAAGATTGGGGAACCCATCAGACAGGAGGTCAAGGAAATTCTAGGATACAAAATATAGGAGGAATGGGGTCATATTTGGGAATGCCGGAAAGTCTAGGAGGATCCAAGACTCAATTTTTCATTTTTGTCCAGGAACATCGAAATAATAGAGTTAATGGATGGAACTTTAAGTTTTTCATAAAAGGGCGGGGGGGGGGGGGGGGGGGGGGTAGCTGGTCGTCTTTCATATCGAGCCATTGAAGCAGCGCGTCGGGCTGGGGGGGGAGGAGGGGAAGAAGTGATTATTAAATCAGTGGTTACGACTTTACCAAATTATGTAATGTCTTGTTATAGGTTACCTAAAACCTTAACGAAGAAACTGACAAGTGCAATGGCACAATTTTTGTGGGATTCATGGGGAAATACAAAGGGCATGCATTGGAAGTCCTGGGATAAATTGTGCCATCCTAAGGATGAAGGAGGAGTGGGTTTTAAAGACAATCACAGATTTCAATACGGCCATGCTCGGGAAGAAATTGTGGCGATTGATGGATAAACCGAAGACCTTATTTTCCAGAGTGTTCAAAGGACGATACCTTAGGAATGCATCACCCCTAGAACCGATTAGATCATACTTTCCTTCTTATGGTTGGCGTAGTATTGTCTCTGCTAGATCTCTGATTAGCAAAAGACTAATCAAAAGGGTGGAATCGGGATCATCTATATCGGTATGGACAGATCCATGGCTCCCATCCGCACGCCCGAGGCCAGCAAACAAAAATCAACATACCTCTCCTCCCGATCTTACTGTGGATACTTTCATTAACGCAGACACGAGACATGGAATTTACAGGCACTTAGGTCAATGGTGGATCCCCAAGATGTAAAGGTTATAGAAAGTTTACTATTTAAGTAGGAATCAGATGATTTATAGAGATGGATGACAGTTTACTAATAACGGGAAATACACTGTTAAGTCTGGATATCAAGTCGAACGGGTTTATCCAGATAGAGAAAAAGGTTTGCCAGTATATGGACCCACGATATTACATCTTAAGGCATATTGTTGGAAACTCGCTGTCCACCGAAAATAAAACATTTTTTTATGGCAAGTAGTGTTAGGATGCATAGAGGCAAAGAAACAGTAACAAGAAAGAGGGGTAAAAGGGGATATTCCATGTGCCAGATGTGGTGCAACTGAGGAGTCCATCAACAATGTGTTTATTGAATGTCCACCGACGGTTCAGGTGTGGGCTCTCTCGGATCCCATCAAATCCAAATAATTTCCCTGCACATCCACTATTTGCAAATATAGATTATATGTATTGGAGAATCGCCTCGTTTGTAGATGATCATTACTATGCATGTATTTTATGGTATATTTTGAAAGCACGGAACGACAAGGTTTTTAGTAATATAGAAGTGGATCCTCGAGAGACCCTTAAACTAGCAGAGACAGCATTTTTTCTCTAGACCGAGGCCCAAACTTTTCTCACACATCAGGCCACAGCTATAGGGAGGTGGGGACTCCAACTCTACGTACCATTCCGGGAAGATGGTGCTTTACGGATGGGTCATGGAAAGCACATGAAAGTTTTTCGGGTCAAGGTTGGTATAACACACTAGAAGGTTTTGACGGCCTCATGGGAGCGAGGAACACCAGGGCAAGCCTTACTCCCCTTCATGCGGAAATAGAAGCACTCATATGGGCTATGGAGTGCATGAGAAATTTTCTTCAATTTTAGGTTACTTTCGCAACGAATTGTTCTCAACTGGTGAAGATGGTTTCAGAGCCAGAAGATTGGCCTGCCTTTGCAAGCTATTTGGAGGATATCACGTGTCTCAACAGAAGTTTCCACAATTCAGAGCTTATCCATATTCCACGGACGTTCAATTCTAAGGCGGACAGTCTCGCACGTAATGCTAGGAAGCAATCGTCGTTTGTTGTCCATATGGATGCAGAGTTACCAGTTTGGTTTGCAGAGTCTACGTGAGTCTGTGTTAATTTTGATGACAAAGAAAAAATTATTATGTATGAAAATTATCTATATTTAAAATTTTAAATAATCCTAATTTTTTATTTAATAATAATAAAAATGAAGTTTAGCTGAACTACATTAAATAAAGGGGAATTTCATTTCTACCATAAGTTTGATATCACTTTGTAAATTTACATTTGACGAATGACTATTTTAAAAAATACCTTAACTTTTTGATGAAAATAGCCTTAATTAATTTTTCTAAATATTTACAAAAAAATTAGAAACTCAACCTCACCCCTTTAACACTAAACCCTAAACAATAATCACTAAAGTGTAAATCAAAATGTTAATATATTTTTGATAATGTGTATTTTTGCAAAGTGGTGCTTAACTTATGCTCTTAAAATTTTTCTAAAATAAATCTCTATAATATTATTTGAGAATTACTTAAATATGTGTCGTTTTCACGTTAATTCTTAGAATGATTAATTATAATACTATCCTTAGTTATTTATAAAACTGTAATTATTGTCATTATTAACGTTTTTTATTTTTGATAATTTTTGTCATTTTAATTTTCTATTTTAGTTTCATTTTCTTTATTTTGGTTTTAAAATCACATATATAAATAGAAAATATCTATAAAATATAAAATGTAATTATATTATATATATATATATATATATATTGTATTTCATTAAAAACAAATTAGATAAAGAATAGATTTATATTTGTTAAAATAATAGTTTCCCTTTAAAAAACAAGAGATATTTTGAGATAGTTTTTTCATAATTTATTTTTAATTACTTTTCTGTTATTTTTTTCCAAATAAAATATTAAAAATGAAATATTTCAAAAAATAAAATAAAATGTGATATATTTTATATATACAATAGATTTCCTGAAAGGAAAATTCAAAAACGAAAAACATAATATAGTTTTTATAAAAAATTTCTTTAAAAACATTTCCTCAAATAATATAATAGATATTAAAAATAAAATTAATAAAAATATTTTTTCTATCAATCAATATTTTAAAAAACTAAAGCAGAAATATTTAATTAATATAAATCAATAAATTTAATGAACTAAAACTATTATAATAGTTACATAATGAAGAAAACATATGTTGAGATATTTTTGCTTAATAATTTTTATTTTAATTTGTTATTTTATTTTTATTATATTTTATGTAAAATTAAATAAATAACAAAAAATATTTTCAAACTATAATTGATTTTTTTTTAACTCTGAACCTATCCAGAATTCATCTTTTTTGTTTTTAATTATAAATTGACAAAAATTAGTTTTGGTATATTCATATTTCAAACAACATTAATCAAAGAAATTCCAAAAATATATTAGTCTAACTATTTTAAAAACAATTGGGTTTAATACAAAAAATTCTTACAGGCTACATAATAAAATTAACAAAACCAATCATGTATAATAACTAAATTGACTAAATATTTTACATAAAACCAATGGTCGAAACTAAAAGTAAAATATTATTACTTAAATAACATTATATACATATACATTATAAATAATTTAAATGTAGTTTATATATTGATTAGTTATTATAATTTCTTTACTTTGTAAATATTTACACCCGTACATGAGCACGGAAAAATCACCTAGTAAATACTAATATCAAAAATACTTTTTTGGAAACTTTTTTTTAGTTTAGAAATACATTTACGTATGATATCCTTTTGAATTCGTAAATTTTCTCCCAAATTCAAGAATGTTTTCATAAAAGTGTAAGTAGATTTCTTACCTAACTTGATTTATATGCATATTAAGAAAACATGACTGAATATATAACATGTCTTTATAATTTACGAAGATATTTTAAATATGCATGGTATCTTTATAAAATTTAAATATCAAATTTAGAAATGTCTTCTTAAAACTTTAGAAAGATGTTATACATATTTAAAAAATATCTTACTAAAAATATATAATTCAAATTCAATAAAGTATTTATAAATAAACTATATTTACATATATATATATATATATATATATATATTCATGAAAATCTTCCTAAATACACATTTAAGTATGTATGTTAAATAGCCTTTATGAATTCTCATTCGTGTTTTGAAAATAATAGCAGGCATGTATTTCTAAGTTAACCTTATTTAGTAGGAGAATTGGTGGCAAGTGACACTTCGAGCATATCAGTTTGTTCATTCATATGATTCATTTCTCATTTTAAAAGAGATAAAATAATTATATTGGTTTAATGATAAAGTGAGAAACATCTAAATGAAATCTTTGTCTGCACTGAAAACCATATTAACTTATTTTTTACGAATAAATATATGATAAATCATTCGGAATAAGCTTTCTTAATGAATATTCACATAAAATATTAAGTATCCAATCGCAATATTACTGAACCAAAATAATTTAACTGTTTCATGCTAAAAATTTAGAATATTTTGTTTACCTCAGGTTTCACATATCATTTATCTACGTTACACTCCTGCAAAAAGATTAGTTTGAATCATTTATTTTCTATATTTGTATTAGTTATTAATGATGTATTTTAGATTTTGCTAGAGTGCAATGATTATATGGACATTTCATCACTCTTGCATTAGATATACTAAAAGTAAACTCTAAGAAAAATTTTCACTCCTAATTTGTAATCTTGATATAAACGTGATTTGTTTATCCGTGATTTATCCATCAAAATCTGAAAATGCAAATTGAAAACTTTAGAAATTCACAAACAGTCATTAAATTGCAAATCCATAAAAGTTTAAATCAATAAACGCACGTTAACTGAAACATGAAATCAAATTACCTTACTTTATGCAATATTTGATTCTTAGAAATTGCTCACTAATGATTTCTGAAGGTTTATTTTCTTGAGAAAGAGACATAATTTTTTTAGTGGAGATAACTTTTTAAATTTTATTACTATGGGTGCACGAAACTTATCTCTTAATTATCGAAAAGTTTTATTTCTTATGCTTTAACCATTTATCAAAATCTAATTGAAAGGAAGGTGATCAAAAGCTGCGTGAGTGTTAACGACGACGGCTGACCTATTTTTCCTTTTAACAAAAAATTATATTATTTTATTTTACTTTTTAAATAAATTTCAATTTAGTTTTGATCACATGTATATTATTAATCCAAAAAGTTATCTCATGTAAGACATATTTTTATTAGCGTCAGTTTTTTTTGAAGTAAATTTTGTATTATTTAATAAATGATAATAACAGAAAAATGAATTACATCATTTATTAAAAAGTGATACCAATTAATAAAAAACATCTCTTTATTTAAATGATACCAAATAAATTAATATTTTATAATTGATGCTAAATTAAATATATTGTATCATTTAGAAATAAGTAATTTGAAATAAAATCACTTAGTTTTGTGATACAATTTAAGTGATCTAATCTATCAGTTTTTTGTAGTGCACTAACCTTCATGTTGTATATATCATTTACCTCCATCAAATTTCATGTTTCAAACACTCATGTAGCATTTTTTTTTGATCAATGTTATTGATGTGGCCTTTTTTTAATGTCACCTTCACTTCCAGAAATGAAATATAACCAACAAAACATAATTTCTGATTTCTGATCAACTCATGACATTGTTCAGTCCCAATGAGTCATGATATAAATTCAAAATACTTCTTATTTATGTTTCTCTTGTTAATGTATCTTTATGACAACATTACTTACAATGAAATTGTAAATTTAAAATAATTATCAGCATAATTTATATTTAATTACAACCTTCAGTACATGTAATTTTTAACTGCAAAGATTCATAATGAATTTTAGATAATCAGGTGAATATACATTTTTTTTATATTGCTTAAAAGAACTTGTGGATCTTATGCGATTAAAATTTGAACTTGAACTCTCAAATACACAATAGTAATGAAATATAACATCTATATATATCAGTCTTAAATAAAACATGTTATAAAACATGAATCAATGGTGCTTCTAGCTCATCATGCAAAAATGGGAGATTATTCTTTATATTCTTTGCTTTCATCTAAACATTAGTTCCTTTTAACTGTTGAACCATCCTTGTTTCGAAAAACTATATGCGTCTTACCAGAGGATCTATCATATATAATAACACCATCTACTGTTTTGAACTCGATTGAAGAATTACACCTATCTATGAATGATGATGTGGTAAACTGTTAATTTCATATATATTTGGGTCTTTTCTAAAAGTCTTATTCTTAAAATAAGTTTCTAGAATTCCGATCAGTTTTATAGACAATATTAGTTTTTCTTTTCCTTTTATACCATAAACTTCGTAGGAATTGTTTGAATGGTATGAAGAAATATTCAAATTTGAAAATACTGATAATACAAAATTTAACCATGGATTAGATAAAAACTAGGGGTTTGTCCGCGCTACGCGCGGGATTTACCTGAGTTGTTACATAAGTATTTCTTGGATTATATTACTGTTTATTAGATAAATTAGTATTCTGAAGTAATGAATGTGTAAATGCAGTTGCTATTTTTCAACTTCTAGCTGTGTATAGGTGTTATGGGTGCCATGAGAGTAATTTTAAATGTTGTTAGTGTGTTAACTGGATTCAATAATTTATATATATATATTTTAGAATGAAGATAAATTTCATGTGTATACTAAGGAAAATAGTGGAGGAAGAACATATTTGAAAAGCTTGTGGACTTTCAAGGCAAACTTTGTTGGTGGATTTTTTAAGAAATATTTCTAATCTTGTGAATTAACCTTTTGAATTTTGTTTAGGCTTTTCAAAATGAATTGTTTTGGTTTTTGGTATTTGGGTTAAAAGTTTTTTTGTTGGAGGTCGGGAAAATAACAACTTTTTGGTTGTTTTTTCAAACATGTGATGTTCTTAATATTAACTTGGTGGACTCTGTAAAGTGGTTTATGGTGACAGCTAAGGTTGAAAACTTTCATATGTGCAAACATTTGTTTGTGGTGATTTGAATTTAATAATACGATGAGTGTTGTTTTATGATAGGGTTTTCGTTTACTGGTTGGAAGCATGTAAACTCGAGCTTATGTCATTTTTAGTATAGTTTGCATCAAGGTATGAAGCTAAATTAAGATTCAGGTGCTGTCACAGTTGTTGCGATACCAAATGTAAATACAAATGTTAGAAAAAAAGTTTCACAATAATTAAACAGAGGTACGAAAAGGTGCTGTCACAGTTGTTGCGATACCAAATGTAAATACAAATGTTAGAAAAAAAGTTTCACAATAATTAAACAGAGGTACGAAAATTGGTATATAACTTTCGGTGGACTAAGGTTGTTTTCATATGCATGTCTTAAACCTCTTATTAATGAATATTTATTCGTCATTTCATAGTCGCTTATTTTCTTTGGCATACGTAAACCATATCTTTGGTTATGCCATAAAAATAATCAGGCTTTAGGTAGCTAATCTTTCAAAAAAACTAAATTGTTTACCTTAAACTTTAAGTTTGGTAAACTATGTTGTTTACTACGTTTCTATGTTTCTCAGTTTTTTAAACTTATTTTGGTTGTAAAGTGGAGTGTGAAAAATAATACGATGGCTTTAGCATTTCAAATTACTACTTACAACTAAAAAGAGTTTCTAAGTAGAGAATCATCAACACACACTCTTCTTCTTCCTCTGTCACCTCACATACAAACCATCTGTCATATCAAATTTTCAATACGACCATTTTCTTTATCATGTTTTGTGTGATATAAGGAGAGTGTGTTTACCATTTTGCAGATATTGTCCTTTCAGTGTCTTTGAAGCTTCTTCAGCGTAAGCTTGAGCTGCTTTGCTTCGTCTTCTGCTACCTTTGCAACGGTGATGATGCTTCAATTTTTCTCCATCACCAATGGTGATACAGACAGGAGCAGTTGATCTCTCAGTGGACTGTAAATGCTATTAGCCACGGTGTATGCTATGGTTGATATGTATGTGTTCCTGGTTTCACAAAAGCTCAACGTTGTCATAATCTATAGTTTAAAAAAAGACACGATGAGCTAAAGTTTTATGTTATTACTGATCTTTCGTTTGTGTGGGCGTGACCTGAGAAAACAACATTGACTTTGTTATTGACGAACCAAGGCTCATACATCACTCTCATGGTTTCACCTTCCATGTACTGTGAATCTTATCTGTTTTACCTTTGTAAATGATTGAGAACATCAATCATGGAGTTTATGTGCTGTTAACCTTTGAGAACCCCTCTTCGAGCCATGTGTATTGCGGCTTTATTTACCTATCCAGATTTTTGTTAAAACTAAGGAAATACTAAGCATATATGGCTATATACCTGCAACCAATTTAGGATTAACATTAGTAGCCACAATACCCTGTGACTCTACACCAGTCATAAAGTTAAGAGTAACACATAAGAATCATCAACCTGGACAGTTGATTTCTCCCCATCAACCTTCACGACCTGACCACGTCTCATAGATCCATCTTCTAAGCAAATATTAACAATCTCCAGGTACGTTGGACCCTGGTACATTATAAATAATCACCATCCATTAGAGAAACTGTAATACATGATCGGTATATACAGATAAAAATCAAATCTTTGCTACGTTGTTAGCATTCAATCAACCTAATTAACTATCTATCTCATGAACAATGGCACAACTAATGAGCTCCATGAGCTGACCCGACAACTCTTTGCTACGTATCAAAGTTGCTTGAGCTGTAGCATTGTCTATGCAAGGCAAGTTCTCGTCTAGAGCCGTGTTGCTTGCGGGTCTCTCTACTCATGCACTCTGTGCACACATGTGTCCGCAGTTGCACGAATGCTCAAAGAAGCACATTAAGGTTTTCAATGAAATAAGAAGTTAAAGAACTGTCATGAGACATACTTCTGTAGCAAAACGAATGTTCCGCCCAAGATGAATGTAACAGTCACCAAAATCCATCCAAAAATCACATGGATGCAGAAGAGGAAAAGACTCAAATAGGTCTTACTTATGAAAGCAGACAAAGAACATTCCAAAGTTTTTACTCATGTGTAAACAATGATCTGCATCACATAAATTGAAGAAACTGGAAGATAATATATTAGAAAATATCGTTAGAGTTAATACAATAGTTGACAGTTGAGAAACATGTGGTAGAAGATGATGAGAGCATAATGATTTAAACTATATATGATAGGCTCTACCCTCATGCAGTAAAGAAGATGACCTACCTGTTACACTGTTTTTCAAGATACTGACATAAGGCTTCAGTAACAGATAAAATGTTAAGGGTTTTTCTTACACGGAGAAATTTTCGTATGTCACTGGAACCAAAAGATCAATCTGCTTCGGCTTTAAATCATAGAACAACAGATGAAGCAGCCATTATACTGTAAATCAAAATTCTCTCGATATTATGAACTGAGAAGATGATGCTCAAGGGATGAAGCCTTTTCTTTTTATAGGTGAGAATCACCGCCTTGAAGAAGGATAATATTCATTGAATGTGAGATCGTGGTTGTGGTGGGCAGGAAGAGTTAAGTTTTCGTTAATGACGTTGAATCCCTGCAATTTGTAACGGTTAGGAGGTGAAGAATCGAAACCAAAACGACATGAACAGATTTCGGGCGGACATTAATGACTAAGCGTCGAGTTATATGCTATCTTAGAACCACCGTTGTTGGTTGAGAGAATCTGCATTGAACCCTAGAAATGTGAATCAGGAAGAAGTGGGCGTAAAGGGGCCTACCTTTTGTTTAGATATAGGCCCAAATGCAGTTCTAAAACCCGGAACCAAATATTCGTGGAAGCCAAAACAAAAACAAACACTCGACTTTCATTTAAAAAGACACGTGTCAATCTAAGATGCATCTAATTGATGACGTGGCTAAACAAGAATTGAGGAAAAGTCTTCTTTATATAATAAGAAGATAATTTTGGGAGAGCTCGTGTGTTGTGTGTGTGTGGGTGGACAATTTGGAGAAGAAGTAAATCTTGGGAAACAAGTAAATGCGTCACTTTCTATAATAAATATCACACAATATCTATAAAAATTTGATACATTTCCAAATTAGTTTTTTTTAGTTTATGTTCCCTAAATAGTCCATAAAGATCAAATTAAGTTTTACTAAAGAGATAAAAGAAAATATATGATCCCTAAATAGTCCATAAAGATCAAATGCAAAAATATTTTCATAAAATTGTAATCTTTCTAAATGTGTATGATATCTTACTAAATTTGATTTATATGCACTGCTGCACTGAAAACGATAGTAACTTATTTTGTTACCAATAAATATAGGGTTGGCTGCCTATCCCCCCCCCCCCCCCCCCCCCCCATAGATACACTAACCCTACTTATTCCCCCCCCCCAAACTATTAAGTTCTTCATAATCTCACCCAATCATACATTTTCTCTTTAAATATCTCCCAAAATTTTTTTAATCCCCCTCTCTAATCAATTCTTAAATCGTGATTAATAAAAGAAAAATTGCGTTTAAAAATTGTGATTGCCCAATTTAAAATAAACCGATATAACCCAGATTTATCAATCCCAAATCAAATTGGGGCTTAGGGTTTGATTGATTTTCCCTTTTTTCACGACAGAAAAAAAGTGAGAGAGAGAGAGAGAAGCCACGGGAAACACAGAGGAGAGAGAGAGAGAGAGAGAGAGAGAGAGAGAGAGCATGAGAGGAGAGAGAGAGAGAGAGAGAGAGAGAGAGAGCGTGAGAGAGAGAGAGAGAGAGAGAGAGAGCGTGAGAGAGAGAGAGAGAGAGAGAGAGAGACAGCGTGAGAGAGAGAGAGAGCGTGAGAGAGAGAGACACTGGAAACAGAGAGAAAGAGTGTGAGAGAGAGAGAGAGAGAGAGAGAGAGAGTTAGCGTGAGAGAGAGAGAACGTGACTCTTTAAATGTTGGAGCTTTGTTGCAGAGGCCAAGCTCTGTAAATGTTGGAGCTTTGTTTACTTATGACTCTATCATCGGGACGAGCGGCTAAACCAGCTTTTAAAGCAGCAATGGATGATGTTAATGCTGACCAAACCGTACTCTCAAGGGTACCAAGCTTAATATTGTCTTTCAAGACTCTAATTGCAGTGGATTTATTGGCACCATGGGAGGTATAAACTGCCTCTCTCTTATTAATACTGTAGCAAAAGGGAAAACTAGTGTCTGAAAGTGATGATTATGTTTTTTTTTAATCTTATGGTGTAGATTTGCAGCTGATGAAAAACAAAGTGGTTGCAGCCATTGGTCCACAATCTTCAACCATTGCTCACATGATCTCTTATGTGGCTAATGAGCTTCATGTACCTCTCTTGTCATTTGGAGCAACGGATCCGACACTTTCCTCTCTCCAGTACCCTTACTTCCTCCGCACCACTCAGAACGTGAGAGAGAGAGACGAGACATAGAGAGAAGAGAGAGAGAGAGAGAGAGAGAGAGAGAGAGAGAGAGAGAGAGAGAGAGAGAGAGAGAGAGAGAGAGAGAGAGAGAGAGAATCTATCTTTTGAGTTATGTGGAACATGAATCTGTTTTTTGTAGTTGTCTTTGTGGACATGAATCTATCTTTTGTTGTTCTCTGTTTGGATGGCATTTAAATTGCGTGAGATGAGGTTGTATTACAGCATGAAAAAATCGACAACAAAAGACGATAAAATAGAGAACTTCAAGAGGTTAGAAGAACAACAAAAGACACAAAAGTACACTAATTTAGAGTTTTAAAGAACAACAAAAGCCACAAAAAGTACAGCTGAATAGAGTTTTCGAGCTTTAAACAACAACAAACAAACCACTAATCTTGAGCTTCAGTGGATTGGAGTAGGTTGTGTAAGGAGTAGGTTGTGTAAGTCTGATCTCTTCATGGACATGAGAAGAAGTGCCCTGCCACCACATAACCAAACATGAGGATAAATACTTTTTTTTTTTTTTTTTGGTTAATATTATATATTATACCTCTTCCACGGTTTGGTGTGTCTTCTTCACCTTCTTCTTTGGATGGACTTTACAACCATTAGCGTTATGGCCTGCCTCACCACATGAACCACAGTGGACAGTCCGACCTTTCCTTCCAAGCTTCTCCACTTCCCTCTTCTTCTTTTTTGGTGATTCAAATTTTCCTTTTATTCTAGGGAACTTCTTTTGCTTCTTCTTTTTCTTTCTCCCAGGTTGATCAGGTTCAGGAGGAGCAACTATCAATCCTAAACCTGACTTCATCCATACTCGTGGCCCTCTAACAGGTTCTAGATTGGTGTTGTAAATATATTGCCACATCATGGTAGAGAAGAAATTTGAGACATATTCATCAACATTCAAACCTTTATCAATCATTGCTCCATAAGCGTGTTCACACGGAACTCCACTTATTTGCCATTTTCCGCATGAACATGTATGCCTTATGGTGTTAACATTATGTCTATCGTTGTCTACAGAGACCTCAAAGACTCCACGAGTTGCAGGTGTTGTCACACATTCATCTGCGATCTTCTTCTCCTCTGCAAGCAATTTAGCTACATACTTTGAGCAAACACCCTCATGCCTCATCGATTCGATGTGTCTTTTGGCAATGCGTTCCATTACTTGCCTCCTTATCATCTCAAGCATTGGGGCCATTGATTTCGCTCTAGCCTTTGTGATAGTGGAGTTAAAGGACTCTGTTGCGTTGTTGTCAACGTCTTCACAGCAGCTTCCAAGCTTGTAAAAAGGTCGAGACCAAGTTTCCGGCAGCTCCTTCATGACATCATTGTACAAGGCCAAATCGTATGCTTGTAACTTCCTGACATTGTAATCAAATTCTGACTTTGTATAGCTCCGAGCAATATCCCAAATCCTCGGTTTCAGCAAATCTTTCTTGGCATGATTCTTCTTCACATTCTCCACAATGTGTTTCACACACTTTATATGCTCAGCATTCGGTAACTCTGATTCTATGGCACTTTTCAGTCCCTTTGTTCTATCTGAAATGATGACAAACCTATTCCCATCTTGCAGAAATAAGTCATGTTTTATTTTCTTAATAAACCATAACCAACTATCAGTTGTCTTCGATTGAACAACGGCCCAAGCAATCGGGTAGATTTGATTGTTGGCATCATGTCCAACAGCAGTTAGTAGCACCCCTTTCACAGCTCTCTTCAAGAAAGTACCATCAAGTCCGATAATTGGCCTACAATATCCTCTCCAAGTGTCCCGAAGAACCCCAAAGTAGACATAAAAACCGTTGAAAACATCTTCCCCTGCTTTGTTTTTGTATGTGTCTACAATGGCTGTGGAACCATGATTTGTTTCCATGATCTCTTGTGCGTATCTTCGAAGATGAGCAAATTGCTCCTCATACTCTTTCTCAAGCCATTTCAGAGCTAAAAGTCTGCCTCTTTGGCACTGATTCCGTGTATTGACTATTTTCCACTTCTCCTTTATAATCTGTTGAATCTCTTCAGGCATCAAATCCGCTTTCTGTCTCAGCTTATCTAAAAACAATCTTGCAATCACCGGGCTTTTCAAAAGCTTGCATTTCCCATCCGGAGTGCAACTATGATACTTGTACTTCGTCTTCAACACCCATTTCTTACTTTCAATATCATAGGAGCAGTAAATCCGCCATTTACACTTACTGCCAATGCCACACACATATGAGACTTTTGTCTTATCCCACCTATCTTGCTTAATGTTTCTTCTCTTGCTCAAAGCATACTCCAAAACTACCTCTTTAAACTCATACAATGTGTAGTAGCTAGTCCCCAAAGCTAATTTATCATGACTTCGTCTTCTTTTCATTCTCTTCTCACGCACATCAATCTCATCCTCAGAGGAGTCATCCGAACTCTCTGGAATCTCGTTTCTCTCAGTTGGAATCTCATCCTCAAAATCAGCTACTGATTCCTCAATCTCATACTCAAATCGACCAAGAGTATCCTAAGCTTCATCCATCTTATCTTGTTTTCCAGATTTCATTTCTTCCTCATCCTTTGTGTCATAACCTCTTTCTAAGCCTTTCTTCTCTGTTTCAACCATGATGTTAGCACTTTTGATTTCACCTCTTTCATCTCTGTTAAAACAAAAAATTCAAACTTAAACCAACACATAAACAAATAGGAAATCTAAGTTAAACAAGTTTAAAAATTCTCCATACCTAACAGTCACATCCTCTTCATCGTTTCTCAATGTTTCTCTCTCCTCTGCATCCTCTTCTCTTGAGAATTGATTAGAGAGGGGGATTAAAAAATTTAGGGGGATATTTAAAGAGAAAGTTTATGATTGGGTGGGATTATGAAGAACTTGATAGTTTGGGGGGGGGGGAGGGGGGGGGGGGGGGAATAAGTAGGGTTAGTGTACCTAGGGGGGGATAGAAACCCAACCCATAAATATATGAAAAATCATTCAGAATAATTTTCTAGTCTTTAATAAATATTCACATAAAATATTAAGTATCAATCAGAATATTACTTAACCAAAATGATTTAACTGATTTATGCTAAAACTTAAAATATTTTGTAAACTTCATGTTTCATATATCATTTATCTTCATTACACTAATCTTTAGATTTCATATATCACTAGGTGATTACCCGCGTGCATGTGCGGAGTGAAATTTATATACTAATAATCGTTGAATACTAACTTTGATCGTTCAACCATGATGTCATAAGTTTTCAAACGTATAGTTATAGACTGCCAATACAAGCTTGATGAATAGAGTCATGTTTGTTTATATTATGTTTTTAAAACCTATTTAATTTCCATTAGACTTCAATAATATCATCCGGATTTTATGATTCACCATCTCACTTTTTTAAAATGATATGATCAAATAACATTTGAGATCCGCACTTGCACGGAATAAACATTAATTATGTATATAAATTATTTATACATATTAATATCTATTTTGTGTTCAATTACGTATTATGCAATAATAAATATATTGAATAATTGAGAAGAAAATAATTATTACGTAGATAATTAAATTGGAGTAAGCTCATAAATAAAAAAAAAATCTTCTTTTTATTTACAATATTTTTTTTGGGTAAAAAATCAAAATAATCATTTATTTATTTATATGATATATAATTAAAATTAAATGATATTGACATAGGTATATAGTGTATTTTAATATGAATATTTAGTAGTTGAAGCTTCGTACTCATATGATTTTATTAACATTTTTATATTTGTTGTAAAAAAATATTATTTTCATCAAAAAGTTAAGGTATTTTTGAAAATAGTCATTTATTAAAGGTAAATCTGCAAAGTGGTATCAAAAACTTGGGGTAAAAATGAAATTTCGCCTTTATTTTATATATTTAATAAATAATTAAATAAAATTATAAATGATGATATATTGTTTTTTACCTCTTTAATAAAATTTAATTTAATCACTTTGATCTTTATGGACTATTTAGGGAACATAAACTAAAAAAACTGTTTAGGAAATGTATCTTAACAAATTTTTTATAAATATTATGCGATATCAACTATGGAAAGTCCTATATTTACTTGTTCTCCAAGTTGTATTTATTGTATTGATATATATAAATGAGTGATCATCAATTGAACAACATACATCTAAAACCACTTTCTTGAATCTTTGGGTCACCTGAACTTGGCCAGAGATATGTTTCCTTCTTCAGACAACACTTTCTCAGCGTCGACGCTTTTCTCAGCGTACGCATCCCTTACCGGATTCTTGATGCTCTTCAGATCTGTGCTAAACGACTTCGTTCCGGAGCAGATACGATCCTACTTCTCCTGCTTACTCGACCGGTTCTTCACTCCGAAATCAAAGAATCTGACGGTTGTCATCGACGAGACCTTCAGATGCAACAGGAACCAAGTGTTCGACGCGGCGGAGATGTACCTCCGCAACAAGATCGGTCCAGAGACGGAGCGGTTACGCGTCGGGAAAACCCCGAAGCAAAAGCACTTCACGATCTCCATCGCGAAAGGAGAAGCGATCCTGGATACTTTTGAGAACTCCGATGTTAAATGGCGCTACGTTCAGACGGAGGACGAGAAAGGTGAAAAAGTGAAACGGTACTACGAGCTCACGTTCGAGAAGAAGCTGAGAGACAAAGTCATGGGCCCTTATTTGAGCCACGTGGTTGCGACATCAGAAGAGATCAAGAAGAGTCTGAAGGTGGTTAAGCTTTATTGCCAACATGTGGATGACAGCGACGACGACGACGGTTCTGCAGGTGGGAACTGGGGATGTATCAGTCTCGAGCATCCTTCGACGTTCGACACGTTGGCTATGGATCCAAGTGCGAAGAAGAAGATAATCGATGACCTGGAGAGGTTTCGTAAGAGGAAAGAGTTTTACAAGAGAGTTGGTAAGGCGTGGAAGCGAGGTTACTTGTTGTATGGGCCACCAGGTACGGGTAAATCTAGCTTGATCGCTGCGATGGCTAATCACCTTAAGTTCGATATCTTTGATCTTGAGCTTAGTAGTATTTATAGCAATGCTGAGTTGAAGAGGGTTTTGTTATCCACCACGAATCGTTCGATTTTGGTGATTGAGGATATTGATTGCAATGCTGAGGTCAGAGACAGGGAAGCTGAGAAACAAGAAGATAAAAACGATGGTGGACGGGTGACGTTATCTGCCATTCTGAATCTTATTGATGGGTTATGGTCGAGTTTTGGGGATGAGAGAATCATTGTCTTCACTACTAACCATAAAGACCGGCTTGATCCTGCCTTGTTGCGTCCTGGAAGAATGGATATGCATATCCATATGTCTTACTGTACAGGTTCAGGATTTAGGATTTTGGTTTCTAATTACCTTGGTTTAGATGGCTTGAACCATCCCCTATGTGAAGAAATCGAGAAGTTGATAGATTCTACCGAGGTTACTCCTGCTGAGCTCGCTGAGGAGTTGATGCAGGACGATGATACTGATGTTGTTCTTCGTGGAGTAGTTAACTTTGTTGAGAAGAGGAAGGTTGAGAGAAACAAGGCCAAGGAAGAGATTTCTACTTGTAAAGATGATGACAAAAACCAGAGTGGTTCTGGGAATGGGACAGGAAAGGCCAACTAATAGATAGATTTGTGTTGTATTAATGGCAAACTGAGCTTGTAGTTTACATTAAACCAAAAATAAGGATTGTCTTTAACAGAGTCGTTGTGTTGTGTACTTTAATTTACATCAATAAATTTTAAGCTCCCCAAAACCTTGTTTTCTAAACAGAAAGCAAGGTGATGGAAACTTTCATTCGAAAAAAAATCAATCACTTGCGGCAGAGACACGTGGCGTTTCCTGATGAGAGCTGTACAATAAGAAGCAGAAGCAGAAGCAGAAGCGAGAGATGTCTTGAATAGTAATCCACCATAGCATGTCATGTATTCCTTCCCTTTCTATGGGGAGAACAAAGCTTGCTCAAGACGTAGTCAACATATGTTGGTTTCATGTCAACAAGTCTAATACTATTTTTTTTTTGTCTAACAGTCTAATACTATTTGTAACTTAGAAAGTTATAGTAACTTTTAATTATTTATTAAGTGGTTTATTCCTTCTTGTTTGATAGTCCAAAGAAACAGGTTTTGGTACTAAATTTAATGAATCTTATTGTTTATCCCAATTATGTCACTCGATACAATATCGACTTGTAAAACCAACTAACTTTGATCTGTGCCTTCACACTGATATTTTCATTTTGTAATGAATAGTATTTATTATTATTTGACAATTTTTAATTGTTTGAATATATATTGATTGTTATTATTGTGGTTGACACTAAAACCAATCAAAGTGATATGTTAGATATGTTTTTTTTTGTCAACCATGTTACATATGTTATTCACTTATTTATCACTTGATAATTTTATTAAACGGACATTTTATATTGTGTTTTTTTTTTCTATAAATCTACTTATTTAGTATGCTTTTGTATATTAATATTATATTTATCGAAGAAATATTTTCGTAAATAAATAATATTTCATCTTTTTCAAGTTATATTAACAAATTTTTTTTATATTGCAATTAAATGTCAACATTTAAAACACTTACAAATAAAGAATTAACATATACTCCCCCTGTTACAAAAAGATGCATATTCTAGGAAAAAAACTTGTTTCAAAATGATGTATTTTTTGTATTTCCAATGTATTTTTTGTCAACTAATAATGAAAAATTGTGATTTTCAAAAATATTAACTGCATTTCTTGAAGTCTTATTGGTTTAGAAATATAGGAAATATAAAGTTACAAAAAACTATGCATTATTAATTAAGTTTTAATGTGTTTTATTAAAAAGTGTGAAAAACCTAAAACATCTATTATTTTGAAACAGAGGGAGTATTAATATTAAGATTGATAGAAAACTTTCACAAAGTTTGGAATATAGTTATCACATTTATCCATCTTAAACTTTTATCAATTCTATTCTAAATTATTAACATAAAATTTATTTTTGAATTTTTACAATTAAATATATATCTTATGAATTTAAATGGAAATTAGATTTCATGTCTATAAAAGCTATAAATATATATTATATTTAATATGAATATATATTAACTTAAAAATCACACATGAAAAAAATATGACTTCTATTTTAGTAGATAAGATAAGGCTGTTATGATTTTGAAGGAATATTCTTTAGATTCTGCCACTTTACAAATAATAAGAACAAGATTATTTAGATTGTATTTGTTACTTTAACTTCAATTTCTTCATCACGTAATGATTGATAACTTATCTTATCAACGGTTTTCTTTTCTGAAATAAAATATTCAAGATTAAATGTAAATAATTTTAACAGTGATATTATAACTAAAGAGTCTTATAGAACTTAGAAATTACTCTATGAAATTGTTCCATGACCGTGATAAAAAAATAATAGTCTTTTATATATTAGTTGCATTTAAGAAATTCAAGATATTTGAAATTGTCAAACTATTTAGCTATATAAAGTGTTTGTTGTTAAGTACAACAGTTATAACATATAACTTAACAGTTTGTATTTAAGATAACATTTTCAGTTTGATAAAAAGATTGTCTAATGTAGGTTATTAGTCCTTATCTAATAATCCAATCAGCGACCAAATCAAATATAAAAACACAAATATAAAATTTCATAATATTTTTTTTTTCTAAATTGTAAATATCATTCATGGAATGAAAATTTAATTAAAACAAATTGAACCAAAGTCTGTTTAAAAGCCGTTATGTTTTTAGAAGCCGCAATTTTTTTTAAAAAAAAAACCGAAGAAACACAAGAAATTAAACTTAGAACAACCAACAGTATATGGTTCCCATATAATAAAACACTTCTTTAACTCAGGTAAACCCAAGAGGAGCAAGAATAAAGATAAAGGGGATTGCACGAACACTCACCCGTAGGTGGCTCCAAACCGCTTCGGGGGAGACAGTTGGAAATGGCTCCGGATCACCAGAGGAGGAGGAGCCCAAAAAAATCGACCAAAGCTAACTAGGCTGCAAGACAAAGGTGTGGATTCAACATTACGCTGCTGAAGATGAACAACAGTCCATTGTCAAGCATATGCGGAAAATAGGCTCCTCATTCGGCTACGCGACTCTAATATGCAGCTGAGACATCAACGGTACACACCGAGGTTGTGTCGGAGTAAAGAGATGGAGAGATGAAGCACATGAGAAGAACCTAGGTCTCTTCAAAACATGGTGAAATGACAGGGGGGGGGGGGGTAAACCCTAGAGATTAGCATCGACAGTGAGAAGGAAAACACATAAAAAACGCCATTGAACCTTTGGGTACTGACTTACATATGAGTACTGCATTTCATCCAGAAACTGATGGCCAGAACGAACGAACCATTAGAACTCTTGAAGATCTGCTAAGGTTGTGTATCCTCGACTGGAATGGTCTATGGGATAAGTTTTTGTCGCTGATAGAATTCTCCTACAACAACAGCTACCACTCAAGTATCGGTATGTCATCGTACGAAGCTCTGTATGGTCGACCATGTAGAACACCAGTGTGTTGGACTGAAGTTGATGAACGAAGAATCGTTGGTCCACAGATAGTAGATGAGACTGCTGAGAAAGTAAGAATAATTCAAGCAAATATGAATAAAGCCCAAGATCGTCAGAAGAAGAAGAAGTATGCTGACCGTGGTAGAAGAAGTCATCTTTGCAGTAAATGATTCGTCTTCTTAAAAGTAGCTGCACAAAAAGGAAAAGATCGCTTTGGTAAGGTTGAAAAACTGGTAACCCGCTACATTGGTCCGTACAGAATTGTTTCTAGAGTTGGAGAATTAGCCTACCGACTTGAACTTCCACCTGATATGCCTATGCACCCGGTATTTCATGTTTCACTGTTGCATAAGCATATTCCGGATCCGAATATGGTCGAGCCACAACGACCAGAGAATCTGCAACCCAACCTAACTTATCCTGAAGGTCCTTTGCGGATAGGCGAGCGTCGTATCAAGAGATTGAAGAACGGGGAGATTTCTCAAGTTCAAGTATTTTGGGGCAAGCGTCAGAGATTTGTAGTCACATGGGAGGATGAAGATAAGTTCATAGCTGATTACCCAGAACTCTTCTTAGATAACCCAGATGTCCAGTAAAGTGTCCACTTGTATTTTTGAAAATTCGGGGACAAATTCTTTTGAGGGGGGAAGAGTGTAATGGCCCTCACGAGTGGATAAAATTTTGGTCGGGAAAATTCTGAAAAATTGGATTCGAGTTTAAACGATCATAATTAAAAATAAAGATCAAACCGATGAATTACTGGCTCGACGGGATTATCTTGTGGTCGAAAAGACTTCCCTTGATAGTTCTGGTCAAGTATTAATTATGTTGCTCGAATTTTATTTAAGCTAGACGAGTTTGGTTGAAGCAGGACAAGAATCAAAGGTCGAGAAAATTTTAGTCGAAAGCTGTCCGAAAATTACCGACAGCTTCTTAAAATTCCTTAGAAATCATCCATGGTCCTTCACCACCTTGTCTGCATGCTTTCTCATCAAAATTCACATGACAAGCAAAAGCTGTCTGCTTGCTTGCTTGCTGGACAGATCGTGTGAGAAACACATGATTTATAAACCTTTCTTAAAAGGAAGGAAATGGAAGCTGCTGGTGGCTGGGTGTGCTGAAGCAGGATGCCAGCTGTCCTTGCTCACTTCTGCTTTGTGTTAAGCTGAGACACTCAGCTTGGACCACTCCTCAGCTATATAACCCCTTCAGTGAGCTGCTTGCACGTTTTTATTGCTGAAAGAAAGAGAGAATTTCAGTGAAAAACATTAGAGAGAAAGAAGTAGAAACCAAGAGAAAGATCAAGAAGAAACATGAACGAAATTCATCCACCAGTTGGCTCAGTTTGTTTTCGTGAGAAAGATCAGAAGGTAAGAGAGTTTGATTAAACCCTAGACCTTGTTCAGCTTCTGATCATAACCGAATCTTCATCTCTCTTTCTAATCAGTTTCTTGGTGAGCTTAGCTTGAAGGAGAACATCATCAAGGTGTATCTAACCATGGGTGATCTAGGGTAAACTATATCTCTTACCTTAGCCATGTTCTGATAAAGGCCTTGTATTGTCTAGCTAAGGTCATGGTTAGATAAGTTGTAGAAGATGGTGAACTGATCAGTTTTGTTACATTTCAGATTGAATCAATCTTGGCTATAAACCAAACTGAACTTAGCTTGATCCTGTCCTGAACTGTTGTGAACTGCCTAGAACCAAGCTGATCTGATTTATATTGAGTAGAACCGATCTTGAACTGAACTGATTTAAGTAGTTAAAGTGAACCAAACTGCCGGAATATTATTGTTCTGAACCGAACATAATTGATCTTGTTTAGTACTGGTCTGAGCCGAGCTTTCTATAGTCTGCACATATCACGTACTGATCTAGTCTGAGTTAGTATAAACTGCTAAGTTATGTCCTGAACTGAGCTGATTAGATCTAAGTCAAACTCCTTCTTCAGAACCGAACTGTGTTGGATGGATGATCATGTTTCCGAACTGCTTATTTCAGGTCCGTCCAGCCTTGTACAAGAACGACTCAGGACTTGTCCAAATCAGTTTCAAGACCAATCTCTAGGTGAGTCTAGGGTGATGTGGTGTTAGATCACATATGTGTGTGTGATTGAATGGAATAGAACTATATCAGTTAAGTAGTAAAGTCTCATAATCCTTTGAAATGTGTGGTGTTTACTTAATGTAAACACTTAACACTTAAAGAAATATTTGAAAGTACACTTTGAGGTTAAGCCACCTCTTAGTACTTGTTCTCAAGTACTAATTATAAGTATAAATCATATATGGATTAATTATGAAATAATTATGGAATTAAGTATTAAGTGAAAACTCATTATTAAATCACCATCCCTAAATTCTCGCATTACCGTGACTTGTTCCTGCGAATGAAACAAGGTTATGAAGACACGATGATGGGGTAACACCCTGGAGGCTGTGTACTACATGACGATGCAGTCCCGAATGTTCATTAAGACGTTCGAGGATGATGGTAATGATAACTCACTACTCTCGGTTAGCCTTTGTGGTTTGTTGAGTTTACTATATATATTATAATTATAATTGAAGTGATAAAGGGCGGGTAATAAGGAAGTGATAAATAAAATGAGTTTCACTTTGACGAATAATATATTTAAGTATAATGCAAGTACTTGTATGTTCATGTTTATGCTTTGATGATTGTTTGATTGTACTATTGATTGTGTAATGATCTAGATTGACTGGGTAAACTAGTTACTCACGACTCATTGATGTGTGTGCAGGTAACCACTAGTTGGGAGACCTCTTCTTTTTGGACGGAAGGAACGGCCAACCAGCTGTAGTATTTTGTTGTTCTTGCAACATATCTTTTGATGTATATTTACTTAAACGTTGTTGGGCGTTAGGCCGTAGGGTAAAACTATAACACTTTTTAAGATGTTTAAAAGTAAATAAGTAATGTATAAAAGATGTTTATAAATCATGAGTACTCATATGATATTAGTCCTTTTCTGGGACGAACTAACTATCGGATACTCGGTCGGGTTGAAAAGCGTTGGTCGATATCCAGTAGGAGCGTTGGTGTAATCAAATTGATAGTCTAAGGTGATCGGAATTTTTCCGTGAACGTTGGGTCGGATTTTAGGGAACATCGACCGCGTCATTTCCGGTCATCTACGATCGGGGGTGTCACACTCATGCTCTCTCTGATGTGGCCTTTCTCCATGAGTTCATTCACCTGCCTTTTAATTTCTTTGGTATCATTAGGGTTGGTACGGTAAGCTGGCATGTTTGGAAGAGAAGCTGCACGAACAAAGTCAGCTTGATGCTCAATTCCTCGGATATGATGTAAAATTGTGGGGCTTTCTTCTGGAAACACATCTCCAAACTCATGCAAAAGAAACTCAAGTTCACTCGGTAGCACCGGTGAAAGGTCAGAAGCATTCATTATGGTACCCTTAAACATAATTTTTTTTATAGATTGTTGCAAATGCAATGCTCTTCTAACTTCAATGTTTTTGGCTATGAGATGATTTCCTTTGTGCTCTTACCATCAGATGGTTTTGGGTTGTTCTTAGCTTCTTGTCTCCTCTGTTTGAGTTGGACCTGATCATCATGGAACTCCTGAGGTGAAAAAGGATCCAGAGTAATCTTCTTGACTCTGTCACTGCCGATCGACGGGCTAACCCGAGCATCGATAGATCGTCACTTAACTGTGTTGACTGACACTTGATATAGCCTATTTATTACCAGTTTTAGGTCATGTTATAGGCTATATTTAGGGTCTATTATGTGTGTTTAGGCTATGTTTTGAAGTATTTACAGGTGCATGTACATTTTGGAGATATTTGGAGATACTTGGAGTTTTTGGAGCATTTAGAATAGAATAATCCGTAGCTGATCATTGAGAGAGTCAAAGTACAAGATAGTCATTGATCGACGACACAACCTTGTCATCGACTGATGGTACATGACCAAGATCGATCGATGCTGAACACTTGACATAGATCGATGCCCAATTCGCAGACAACCGATCCCAAGCCCAAGTTAGAGACAAGACACAAGATTACAAGATTACCCCTGGATGAGTTTTGACCTATATTTTAGGGTTTTATATTTATACTTTATGTATTACACCTAAGGAAGGGGGCAAGAAAGTGGTGTATGTGTCCAGGGGTGCACAAGCATTCTATTATAGTTTTAGAGTTTTAGGGAGAAGATTCATAACTCCTTAGGGAGATTTGTATTGGAACCCCAATATTTTATCTATGCATTATATTTAGATTATTATTCTTACTCTAATTATGTCTGAGTAGTTATCAACTAGATTTAGGGTTGAATGATAGCAATCATGGATTAGCCCAAAAGTAGAATTGCTAGGTTAAAGTTAATATCCATCAATTGAGTTGTGCTTAATGCTTGCATTCTAGAGTAGCTAACTAAGATCTCAAAAGTAGGACATGGATGAATATGAGAGTAGGTTCTGTGCCAGAATAGAATCCATAGAACTAGGCTGTTAGGCTCATGCGAGAGCTGATCTAATTAGCTTGGTGAACATATTAAATCTCGTTCACACTTCCTTCTAATCTCACCGTCGATCGATATCAGCATTTATCTGTCGATCGATGGTCTTTCCTTTTGCTCGCATACGAGAGTTGGAGTTAAAAGGGTCAGAATAATTAATATTTGAGTTCTGGAATATTTACATTCATACTTCATATTCCCTATAATCCATTAAGCTTGAAACCCTAGATCTAGCAGATTTACATTTGCTCCAGTTAGTTTAGTAGCATATTTCCATATTTGCATTATTAGCATATTTCCATATTGCATCTACACTTTCTAATAAGAAATATATCCTTAATTTGATTAAATACTACTGATATATATATATATATATATATATATATATATATATATATATATATATATATATATATATATATATATATCTACTTAGCTTAGTCCTTAGAAATAAGAAATTTATTGTGTGTCATTGATCTCTGTGGATTTGATCCCTTAGTACTACACCTGATCTGTCTTGGAAAGAGTATTGTTTTGTGTGTTAGGATTAATGGTTAATTTGACAGTTAATTGTTTAGGATATTTATACCCTACTAGAATAATAAACACACCGTGTCAACACTCAACATCAGCGAGCAGGTAAACTGTTTTCCTTGTTAAATTCATCCTTATGATTTATCTTCCCACCAATCTGAGACTGTATAACACTGGGGATAGTGTTGTTTAAGCCTGTGGGAGGTTTACTAATATTTTGTTTTATTTTGAGTTTCATTTTCATGTATTTTTAAGTTTTTATAGAGTCAAGAAGGGGATTTTGACTGTTTTCAATTTTTACTTGTTATCTAACCACTCTATAGCACCATTCTTAGATTTGCTGACTGCCGAGTGTACTAGAGATACCAAAGTGGATCACTTGCCATTCATATTCACACTTGCTGAAAATGTTTGAAGGAACCGAAACTGACCTCTAACCTAATTGAACTTAATTTGCTTGATTTGGGGCTTGGCATACACTGGGTCGGATTCCTCCTGCAAGTCTGAAAGGTAAAATTGAGATGATTTCTTGAAAAATGTATATGGGTAGGAAAATATCCTATAACCGCATTATTCTAATTCATAAAAGAATGATCACACACTGTGGAAGCGAGCGGCATGTACATTACCTATGGCCCTATTATTTGCCTACACTTTGTCAAAAGAAAGAAAAGACGATGAACAAGACGGACTGTATCTGCGTCATTGATTCATTGTACTAAAAAAGAGAAAGAAATAGATTGAGAGAAGAAAGAAATAGGGAAGAAATGGATCATAGAAGAATGCATGTGTGTTCAGAAACTTGTTTTGAGCAAGAGTCTATGTGTCCTTTGATCGATACTCCCAAAGTAAAGCCTACACCTTTTTATATGTAAGAAATGAGGTTATTAGAAGGGTGAGTCAGAGAGTATTAGCTAAGTTGTTGGCTAGAACAAATTTGGTTGTTAAGCTAGGATATGGTATATAAAATACCTATAAGGCTAGCATTGATTCGATGTGAAAGCAACATTGCATAGGTGATAGTAGTGAGTTAAATATTGTGTGAGTCCCTGCGATTTCAAACCGTTTTCATATGAAAATATTATTTGATTGAAGACAAGCAAAATGATAAGTCTGTGGGAGTTGATATACTATAGATTTTACCAGTTTTCATCCATAGTATATGTGCTTTTTAGATATTATTTTATGTAATTGGAGTCTGTTTTAGAGTCTTTTCAGGTCTATGTATGTTTTGGAGCAATGTGGAGATTATATAACTTTTTTTGGACCTTAATGATGAGGAAACTCGTAGCTGTTGAAGAATTAGAAGTCAGATTCGAGATTTAGGAAGTGTGTCGATCGACAACACCTTGTTGGTATCGATCGATAGTTAAGCGAGTAAATGATCCGACTTGTTCGTGACCGACTTGAAGCCCAAAAGTCCCAAATAATTACAAGACTACCTTTGGACGACCTAATACCTATTTATTTATATGATTTTCCATCTTAGGCAGAGAGGGGAGTTTTAAGAAGTTTTTATATTATTCTAGGGGTTTTAGTAGTTTTGGAGAGGAGATGAAGACTCTTTCAGAGATTTGTACTTGAGCTCCATTTTTCTGAACCTTATTCTATTTATGCATTATGTCAGATATTCATTATGATTTTCTTGACATGTATGAGTAGTTCTTCTTGTTAGATTTAGAGTCTTATTAGGGTTTATATGTATTACTAAACATAGAACTGCTATGGTTAATCTATAAGGATCATTCATCAGAATTGATCTCATTGCTTGCGTTCTAGAGTAGCTACCTAGAACACTGAACTTAGGATAAAGATAAATACAACGGAATGATCTATACCTGATAATAATTTTGTTGAGCTAGGTTATTAGATGCATGCGGAAGTTGGTCTAGATTAACTTAGTGAACATGTTGATTAGGAATTCTTGTCTGAGGTAGTATTGATCGACACTCTTACCATAGTATCAATCAACACTCGTTCTTTTCTCGCACATCGACGGTTGGAACAAAGACTTAGTCATCTGATTAGACTCACAGTGATAGCTGGATATATTGCTTTAGTATTCGAGTCTTAGGACGGTTTACCATACACCCTTAACATCTATATTACAATACTATAACCTGAAACCCTAGACCTAGGTATTCATTCTCATAAGTTTACAAACAAATTCTAGCTTAATCTTCATATTTATAAGTCTATTGTGTGCCCACGCTCTCTCTATATTCGATCCCTAAGTACTACAAATGATCCTCTTATTTTGGAGAGCAAAGTTGCTCATAGGATAATTTGAGTGATATTAGAAAGGTAAAACCCTTGGAAAGGTCGAAGATTCCATAGTTACTAGGAGTTTGACCAAATAAACATTTTACTTCACATCATACTACTTTGCACCAAAAGTACGAACCCGTAAAAGAGCTCCACGAAGATATGAAGATGGTGGTGTTGCGCCAACATATGCATTTGATGGTGTTCCAGACATCTTCTTCAAATCGGGATTTTGGATGGAAAACTAAAATAGGGTTGGTGGTCAAGTGAAGAAGACTACCACAGTTTCCACACATATATTCTACTCAATTTTGAGGATACTTGTATGTGTTCATTTGAAAGGTAAATGGAAAAATTTATTTTTTGAAGTTTTAAATGTATTCATATATACATATATATTGGTCCAAATAATTATAAAATGTGATTTTGCAGGTTATTTGTTATTCAAGTTGAAGAAGTAATACCAAGAATATCCACAGTTGAGCAAAAGAAAATATCAACAATTCGTTAAGTAGTTGAGGACTCCAATATTATAAATTTTATAACCTTTTAGAGCAATGCATCTCGATGTAGTTTACTAATATGAATTAATTGTAATAGACGTTGTGTTATTTTTCTTAGGTTGATTATGAGGATCTATATTGCCTCCATGTTTTCACAAATTGGTCAAGGTCCGGTTGCAAATAGTTGGTGGAGAAGAGACACCTTTACAAAAAAATCAGTGTATCAGTGCAGTCGAGGTACCTCAACAAGAAACCGATGTCATCCTTCTTATTGATCCGCATAACTGTGGATATGAAGATCTTCTTGACGGTATGATAGATGAAGCTAATGAAGATGAGTTTGATGAAAGTGATGATCAATGTACTGATGATAATCGAATGATGAATTCGAATGATGTAATATTCTCATAATAATAATAATGTTTTTCTTTTCAATCAATATTTTTATTTTATAACTGAATTTCAAACTTAATGCATGTTTAAGAAGTTATGTGTATAATGGTTTAGGTTTTAGGGTTTCATGTTTCGGGATTAAGAAGCAATGTAGGTGTGTCTGGGTATAAGGGTTTGGGATTTTGGGTTTTATGTATAGGGATCCAGAAGCTTAGCTCGTAAAGAGAAACAGGAGATGAGGTACTTTTTGTAAAAAGGATTCATCGTAAAAGACATGTAAATGAAAAACGTGGGATGTGGTACATTCGTCTTAAAGGGCTATAGCTGTAAAACACACCTAAAATGAAAACGCGGGACGTGGCAACCTCTTCTTAAATATAATTCGACGTGATGTCGAAAATGAAAAACACAGGACATGGTAATTTCACTGTAAACCGAAAACATAGGATGCAGTAACTTCGTCATAAACTTATCGAGGAAATCTATATTTCTATATATACCAAAATCATTTCGACACCCCCCCCCCCCGGTCTCTTCCTCTCTACCCTCTCTAGAACACTCCCTACACAACAAGTAAGAAGTTAGTTTAAAAAAAGATTATTATGTAGTTTAGGTTTTAGAATTAGTTTAGGCTGTGGAATTAGGTGATTAGGCATGTAATTTTGATTAGGTTCCGGAAATAGATATAATTGAATTATTTGATTTTTTATTTTTTTTGTTAATTTCATAATTTTCTGATTTTTTTTTTAAATGGCTCTTAAAAATAGAGGAAAACATCTACATTATGGTGAGACGTTTGGTATCGCTCATATAGGCACATATTTCATCAGGGCCTTTTTCCGCTCCATATTTTTTTTCCCTGACTCTTAGTCGTCATAGAGAGCTTCACTACCGCCTCGTCCTCCTGCACCTCAGGTTGCTCCATTCCACCAGCGGCTTCAAATGCTGCTCTAGACGTGCCTCATGATCTTGCAGTTGTAGTTCATCCGGACATGTTGGTGCCGCCAGATGCACCTTACGCTCCATATACCGTTGAGGATCTTCTCGCCAAGCCGGGATGAAAAGTTTTAGATTCCTTGTACCCCGATCGACCGCCAAAACCTTTTTCAATTTCTATAATTTAGTTGTTTTACATTATTCCATAAACTTGTTATTATTACTTTTTCGGTTTGGAACTGATGGTCGTGTGTCACGGAGTGTTTCCGACATGATGAAAGGTTATTTCATCCAGTCGCATCCGAACCGGAGCCTGACACCGGGGCACACTAGGACCACGTGGTTCATTTCGGCAAGTTTCTTTTTAAAATAATTTTTAGAGATTTATTAAATAATTCTAATATTTGTTTATTTTTAGGAAAAATGGAATTAGTCCATAGGGATCAACGGGAATGTGAAGGCGGCGTTTTCTACTAAGGAAAAGACACGACTAACAAACATCGTCTCCAACTGACAGGACCTTTGGGAGTTCAAAGGGTTTGACACGAAACACGTCTCCCTCATGAAGGAATTATGGAATGGTCTCACCCGCTACTGGACCATTCCCTTATTCAGTCCGAGTCACCTCGCAGTGCTCCCCTTCTCGTATGACTAAGTATCCGGAGAGTCATTTGCCTATGGTTCACACTACCAGCCAAAAATCCCACGCTGTGTCTGTCTTGAATTGTGACATGGTCGAAGAAGGTGCATCACAACTAGAAAAATTGTTTGGAGATATTGCACAAGATGATGTAAGTGATGATGATAAAAATGGTGATTTATTGGAGGATGATACAATTCCTTATGTTTTTGATTCTTTAGAGGATGAGTATGAAGACAATGAGAACATGATACAGTTTCATCCAAATTATATAAACCCAGATGAGCTTCTACATTTAAGAAAAACCTTTAATACTGCAGCAAAATTTAAGTATGCATTGGTTAAGTAGTCTTTGAAGACAAAGTATGATGTGAAGCTTTATAAGTCAACGACTAAGAAGCTTGGAGCAATTTTTTCATCAAAAGAGTGTCCTTGGAGGGTTTATTGTTCGTTTGAGAAGTCAAGAAACAAGCTGATGATTAGGGTTTATACAGCTGAACATGTTTGCGATAAATCAGGTTACTCAAAGATATTAAAAGTTCATGTAATTGCCGAGCTGTTTGAGGAACCTCTTAGATTGAATCCAAAACTTTCACCAACGGAGATGATGGATGCTATAAAGGCAGACTACAATCTAAATGTTACACTATTTAAGTGTGAACATGCAAAGAAAAAAGTGGTGGAACAAAGAAGGAAGATGCATGGAAAACAATTTTGTAGACTCTAGGATTATGAGAAAGAAATCCTTGTATCAAATCCAGGGTCTACAATGGATATTGAGACACTTCCAGTTCCAACACAAGTAGAACACAAGTTCTACAGAGCTTATAGATGTTTTGAGGCGCTCCGAGAAGCATGGAAACAGACATGTCGCCGAATAATTGGACTAGATAGTGCTTTTTAAAAGTGGGATATAAAAGGTGAGTTGTTAGCTGCGGTTGGAAGAGATGCAGATAATAAGATTTTTCATGTTGAACTGATCTTAGGGTTTGGTAAATGATGTGCATAATGAGCTTCCACAAGCTAAGCATCGAATGTGTGCTCGACATATACTTGCAAACTGGAGAAAAACTAACAAAGATAAAGAGTTGGAGCCTATGTTTTGGAAAATAGCACGAAGCTATACTATAGGAGACTTTGAAGACAACCTTGAAGCATTAAAAAAACTATAATTAAGGTGCATATGATTCCCTACAACGCACTGCACCTACTACATGGTCTCAGGCTTTCTTTAGGGCTGATTCTTGTACTATTGACAACTCGAATAACTTGTCTGAATCTTTCAACAAAACCATTAGAGAAGTTCGACGAAAATCGTTGCTTGAGATGTTAGAGGAAATTTGAAGACAAACTATGGTACGTAACGCTAAACGTTCTACTGTTGGAAATAGATGGAAGGGGAATTTACAAAAAGCACAAGCTGAGATTGAAAAGAGTCGAGCTGATTCAAAAGATTTATTACTATTCCAAACCACAGGTGATGACTATGAAGTTGATGATCACGGGACTGGATATCGTGTCAACGTACATTTGAAAACGTGTGGTTGTCAAAAGTGGCAGTTGAAAGGGATCCCTTGTAATCATGCTATGTGTGTTATTATAGGGAAAAAAACTAAACCTTGATGACTATGTATCAGAGTATTTTACTACTCATAAATGGCAGCAAACATATGCTCGGGGAATGAGAGTTGTACAAGGAATGAAGTTGTGGCCACGTTTAAATAGACTCCCTATTATACCACCATACCCAAGACCAAAACGAGGAAGAAAAAAGAATCATAATCGACGTAAAGTACCTCACGAAGATACATAAAATAAGGGACGAATGACAGGTCATAGTAGGACAATCACATGCTCACATTGTAAGCAAGAGGGACACAACAAAACGACGTGTTCTAATCCTCCAATGGTGGTAGAAAACCCTCGAGGTCGACCAAAAAAGAATCTACAACAGGTTCTCTTATATGATTTAGCTTTTAGCTATTTTATTTCTAGATTTGGTTATCTTGGTTTAAGTTCTTTTGATTATATTTCTTATGGTTTATGCATATAATATTTGTTTTTGTAGGCCGAAGAGATATTGCAGAGATATGGATAGACTAATTAGAGAAATCTGATTAAAGTCTTTGTTTCTTTTTTTCTTTGAATGACGATGTTGTTTGGATTTTTTTTCACGACCTTGTTTGGACCATGCTCAGAATTTGTTCTTTTTGAATAATTTTGTCCTTCTTGATTTTGAACTTAGGATATACTAGCTTTTAAGAACTTAGCCATCATTATCATGACTCCATAAGAAGATCAACCTTAGTTGTGTTGTCTCATCTTCTACAAGTTTTCACTTTATTCTGTGTTCTAAATTAATCTGCAACTCAACTGTGTTATCTCTTTTCCTACGCATTTAATTTAAGCAGAACACAAAATATATCATCTTCAATCCCTTTGGTTACAATTTCATCCAGCAAACTAAAATAGTATTTTTTCTTAGTTAACCAACGCAAGTTTAAACTAAATTTATATGTCATGACTCATATTCTATAATGTAACCTATCATAGCACCGCTTCTCAAATTTGATCAGTTGATTGTGGATTATGGATCGGTGTAAAAAGATCTAGGGTGGAACTTAAAGTTGCTGAAAAAGACGACAAGAAAACGACGTTAGTGACAGAGTCATAACTAATATTAACAGAAGCTCTTTTTAACCAAAAAATAGAAACTTCAGGGTTTAGTTGGATTCTCTAAAAAAGTTTAATATTTATTATGTCTAAATAAAATTAGAGCTTAAATATGCCAAAATTAGAGAGTTGAGGATTTAATAAGCCAAAAACCCCTTTTAGGGAGATAAAATTTTCTCTATTTTCCTTCTTATCAATATAATTTTTTTTGAAGGAATAGAGAAAAATAAAGAGATTTTTTTTTCTGTTTATATTTCGCGTTAGACGATTCACTCTTCGCTTAGGCGATTTTTTTGTGTTGTTTCAATCAATTGCTGGGCAAGCTTCAATTTCTCACTTATTTTCCTAGGATTGATTGAATAATAATTATTTTTGCACATCAATCTCAACCGATCTTCATTTTCATCTTTTGATTGGGGTTGATTTGGTTCAAGCTTTACTTTCTTTTGTTTAAAGCTCAAATCTTTTGTCTCCTTAAATCTTCTTCTTCTCTGTTGGCTATCCTCGATCTTCACTCTTGGAGGATTTCAATCTTTGCTTTTATAATTAGGCAAAATATTCTTAAAAGATGGAGTTTCGAGCTTTTTTACGTCGTCACAATTTGGTGCAGTTTCAGAAAAGTCAAAGTTTGCTTTATTTGCAGGTGTTTTGAAAAGACTGATTTTGAATTGTTGAAGCTTTTGGAGCGTACTCATCTGGTGAAGAAGGTAGAAGGTCTTTTGGTGGCAGAAGCGATCTGGAAGTAAATCATATAAATGAATCAAACTTTGGGTTGGTTTTTCCTGCTAGTAGAATCATTGGAACATATAGATTCCGACCTCGTTATAGGTTAGATGCTAGTTCTCCGGTGAAGACCCAACTCTTACCCTATGTGCAACACGTTCTAACCGAAAATCTTATGTCTTAGACACGTGAAAAAACATGTGTTTAGCATTTGTTCATCCTTATCATTAGTATTTGTCTTAATTTGGGTTGTGTGTAATGGGTTTTAGTTTGATTTCCATTTGTAATATTTGGCCCATGGCCTTCTATATAATATGAAGTTGACAAAAAGAAAGGAGATAAAAAATATTAGTATGACTGCTGTAATCGAGCCGAGGTCTCCAAGAGCCACAACGTGTAATACTTACCAGTATACCAAAGCCATGTTGTTGTTTACTTAACATAGTACAGTTATATAAAAGCTAGTTTATTACATGATTACGAAGAAGAGATGTTGCTGCCATTAGCGGGGCCAAAATCTCAGAACAAGAGATGGCTGCAATCAAGAAGAATGATAACATTTTAAAAAACTTTGGCACTCGCTCATAGTTCTCATTTTTTTTTCATTTTCTCTATACATTCAATATTACTTTCTCAACCTCTCATCTCAAGCTGGTTGTGTTCTGAAAACTTAGTCATGTACATTTTTACTTACAAGTATTAATACAATCTTTTCTTCGGACTTTATTCTAATTTTCCCTACTACCTCCTATGTCTATTTCTAATTTGTCCCACTAATAAAAATATTATCTTTTTATTATACTTTAGTCGAAAACATGGTGAAAATCAAAATTGCCCTTAACAAAATCTAATATTTATAGATCCAACCTACTCTATTTGATCAACCCACAACGACTCGGATCCATGGACATGACTTGCGCGTCTCTCTCTTCTCAAATCCTCTCTTTCTCCTAAGTGTCTCTCATTTTTCCCCAAATCGATCAGAAATCAACCCCTTGAAACCCTTGAATCCGACAAACTCAAATAAGCTACGAAATCCACCGAAATCCATCGAAACCCACCGAAATCCACCGCGTCTTCTCCCGTCCCATCATCAGAACCACCATCTTCTTCCGTCGTCGGCTTCCTTTCATCCTCTTATTCTCTTTGGAAACCCATCGTCGTTGTGTAAAGGTAACACATTTTCATGTCTTTTTCATAGATTTGGATGATTTTGATGTGGGTTTCTTTGGGATATATGATGTGTGCTTGTTTTTCTTAACGATTTTGAATCTGATTTTTTTTTAGTTTTGCATCTGATGTTTTTTTCTTTATGTTATTCCTTTGTTGAATCGATTTGGTATTGGTAAAAATTGTGTTATCTTTGTGTAGAAATTGGTAACTGAATTTAAAACCTAGTATTGAAACTGTTGAATACAATTATTGAAAATGGTATCATTCCATAAATTTGATTATGATATTGTTGAGAATGAATTTTTGGTTTTGAAGTTATGGAGATCGAAAGTTTGGTTCTGAGATTAGTGCAGTCATGTTGTCGAGAGTTGTCAATGATTTGGAGTCACTGTTTTCGTGATTGCATGTTTAAAATTTTGGATATTTAATACTTGAATGAATTGTTTGAGATTAGGAAGATAATGAAACTAGAAGAATGAATGATCTGTTTTGTGGATATTGAATGAGTTTGTTGAGTGTTTCAGTTTTGATTGAATATTTGTTGTTATAGGATATTGAGAGGATATATAATGAAAGGGAGTAAGCGTGGACAAAAAATAAAAACTAAGAAGACAAAGGGGAAGTCAATCAAAAAGACACTTCTCCTGTAGAAGAACTTTCAACTGAGAATGATAGTGATGATCTGTCAGCACACAGAAATGAGACTGATCATCCGTCTGCACACGAGAATGAGACTGATCACCAGTCTGCGACATCTCAGGGTATTCATGTCAAAATTATTTTGTTGGTTGTAATTAAAAAAAAATGTTAATGGTGTATTATTGGTGTGACTAGTAATACTAGGAGAAAGTTTATATAATTTTAATCTGGTTTGCATGAATGGCAACCAGTACCGCCTGATGAGCTATACTTCAAAAACATCGAGTTCACCAAGACGTGTAAGATATAAGATATAGGGCATGTGTTGTGTGAGAAACACGGTTAAGAGCCTGAAGAATCCTGACTTTAAGCCTGAGCTCGAGTGGTTTGACAACCACCCTCAGTTTTCCCATTTTTCCCACATGCTCGGTGAACCAAAATTGAAGTTTCCGCATGGTTCCTTTACACGAGGGAGAGGGCATAGCTTGGTATGCGGTTATTGGTGTGTCCATACGGTATTCAATGAGAGACCATGCACTCATCTCGGGATTGGACTGCCATGAATACCCAACTAAGTATGAGAAGATTGGGAGCTTTGCGTTTGTAGACTGGCACTTTAATTCACATAAGGAGATAACGATGAAATTTGTGGAAGAGAAGTTATTCTGTATGAGAGCGTGTGTGGATCGACTTAGGATGTTGGTGCTTTACTCCCTACCACGAGAATCAGAGGGAAGGGAAAGTATAATCCCCCCTACTTTGACTCTTTCATATTAAGTGTCATCAACAATGCGGAGGTTTGTAAAATCCTTCCTTGGGGTTGCTTGACGTTTGATGATGCTATATGGTCCATCAACCACGTGATGAAGCATCTCAAGCGGTAACCCAAGAATAATGTCAACTTTCCCAGGTTTGTACTTCCTTTGGAGGTAAATTTCACTTCTTCATATAATTGTTTTTGTTTTGAGAATCAGCTCTGAGTGCTTTGTTTTGCAATCAGGTCCTCGCCTTGAGTGTATTCCAGCTCTGAATGCACAATTCAGAGAAGGTGTAGATGGTTGTTTGAGTAAGTGGCCAAGAATGTGTAAAAAGCGGTTCCAAAGTAACATCATGAAGGGTTATCCACTTGAGGATCTTTAGGACACAGTATGAGAAACTACGGTATGTGTTGAATATTGCTCTTTTTTTATAAGTGTGTGGGATACAATATGTGTTTAATATTGTTTTTGGTTTATTTTCAGGTTATTAACAGTGTTCTGGTTCATACTGTTGATGAAGAACCTCTCATGGTACGCATAATGGATGGAGAACTAGACTACGAAAACGAAGGAGTAAGCAATTTGTGGAGCACATGGCTTGCTGTTAAGGAGAAGTCTTTCTGGTGGCAAGATCTCTATGAGTTGGATGTGGCTGAAAGTGAGTTTAATAAGAAAAAAGACAAAGAGAAAGTGAGAGAAGAATAATCATCCTTTAATCATGGTTTGGAGGACGTTTTGAAAGAGAATGAAGACCGGTTGATGACATGTTTAAGTGAAGTGAGTGTGGAGGTGGAGATAATGGACAAGAGGCTTGGTGATATTGAAAGAGCCATTTTTTTTTTAAAAAAAAAGAGGGCTAAGAGGATGATGGAAATGGAGAAGAGGCTTGAGAAGATTTAAGATTACCAATATTACTTAAAAAGGAAGGCCAAGAAGGTGGAGACAATGGACGGGATGATTCCTGGCACTGAGAAATAAATGAAGGAACTGAAAGAGAAGCAGAACGAGAACAATGAGAGTTTTGACTACCTGAGAAAGAGAGTGAAGAAGAGGTTCAAAAGGAAGATAAATGTTCTGAGAAAGAGAAAGAACCTGAAATGGAGGCTCAAGCTGAAGAAGACAAATAACCTGAGGAAGAAAAAGAACAAGAAGTCGAGGTTGAAAACAAAGAAGATGACGTTGAGGCTCAAGTTGAAGAAGACAAAGAACCTGAGGAAGAAAAAGAACAAGAGGTTGAGGCTGAAAACAAACAAGGTGAAGCTGAGACTCATGCTGAAGATGTTGAAAAAGAAGGTGAAGAAGAGGTTGAAACTGAGGCTCGGATTGTGGCAGAGCTCGAAAAAGAGGATGAAAAAAAGGTTGAAACCGAATCTCCAGGTGAGGTTGAAATCGATGCTCCAGCTGAAGTTGAAAAACATATTCAAAAAGAGACTGAAGAAGAATTTCAAAAAGAGACTGAAGAAGAATTTCAAAAAGAGGCAGCAATTGAGGTTGGAGAAGATGTTGAAAAAGAGGGTGAAGAAAATGTTTATGTTAATAAAACTAAGAAGGAAGAGCATAAGAAATACACAAAGGAAGAGAAACAAGGGTGGATTATTACTATTTGCAAGAGCAATGACAAAATTCTTGTTGTGGATAAGACGGATGGAACTGAGGGAGCTCCTGATCAAAGTTCGGTGAAGCATAGGCCTAAGGCAATGGCGGTGAGGAAACATGCTCCTAAGAAGAGGGGTAGACCGAGAAAGGCTTCTATACCACAAAAGGTTACAATGCCACCATTGACAAAAAGGGAACGTGCACCATCACAGTGGGTTTCCAGTCCTTTCACTGAAGCTAATACCGATGAGATTGAAGGGCGCAAGAAGAAGCTCAGAACAAAGGCTTAAGTGACTGCCGGCCTAAAATATTTTGGGTGTTTAATATTTATCTCGGCTTTTCTTGTGAACTTATGGAGGATGCTATGTTTGTTGGTTTTTGGTATGTAAAACTTGAATGCTATATATCTTATGTAGGATGCTTTGTGTTGTATGATTGTCTTGTAGCAGGTTTGGACCAATAGAGTACAAGGCAATTTAAATCATAAGAAAACACATTTGTACTACTAGGTCTATTAGGCATTACTAAGACAAAAACATTATCAACACTTTGACAAAAAAAAACTATGAAAAATGTCTAAAATGTGTAACACATTGTCAACACCTTGTAAAAAACCCTATGACATATGTCTAAAACGTGTAATAGTAAAATATTAAACAAAAATGTTTGAATATTAAAGTAATAGTAATCTTACTCTTAGTACTACTCAAGGTAGTAGTAATATTTCTTTCTTCATAGTAATATTTTTGCAAAATTTTAACTATTTATAGTAATACAACCTCATAAATCGTCTTATAGTATGTCAATGCCCAAACTCCACCAAATAGTATTTCAAACAATACTCTTATAGATGGAGTCCCCTTCCTACGCTCAAGAACTTAGCAGCAGCTCTTGCATGAACACATGGGATTTTGTCTATATCACCTGCAGCTGAACTTTTTCTGTCCAAATCAACGGTATAAACCTTTCCGTCACTACCATTGACATTGTACTCAAGATGGAAGTTGTTTATCTTAGTAACATCTAAACACATTGCTACCAAACATCTTTTGGACACTTCTTTTTCCACTATAGGCACAAGCTTCTTTGTGACTTGTATTTCAGCTGCCTTCTTCCTATGTTTGTTAAATCTTTCAACCATTTTCTTAATGATAACATCAATCATCGGGAGCAAGAAGTATGTCCACGCTTCTCTAAGAACACCATTAATTGATTCTGCTGCATTGGTTGTGTCAACATTGTATATGTCTCCTTCAAAGTAACATCTTGCCCATTTTCCCACTTCAACACTTTTATCCAGATACGCTGCTGCAGAAGGATACTTTCTGGAAAAAGCACTATAGAGATCATCGAACTCAGCCATTGTATAAGCATGTGCGCACTCTCTAAACTTGATTGCACAAACGTCTTTGTGGTTGACAACATGTCCTTTGACATTTTGAGACAAATTTCAGATAGAATACCCATGTGCGGCCGTTGGGAACACCTCCTGAATTGACTTAATCAAGCATCCATTTCTTTCCAAAATAAACATCAATCCGGGTTCATCTGATATCACTAACCTAACTTATTCATAAACCACGTCCAGCTATCATCTTGAGCGGCCGCAAGAAGCAGAAATCCACCATAAACATGCTTAAGATGTGTTCCATCCATAATGATAGCTTTCCTCATCGCTGCGAACCCTTCTATGGAAGCTCCAAATGTGAAAATAGATACTTAAACCTTTTCGCCGCATCCACTTCAACATAACTTACTGAGTCAAGATTCTTTAACTTAAGCATGTACATATAAGAGTGTAGCATAGAAAAAGTCTCTTCTGGAGTACCTCGCACTTCATTAGCAGCCATCATTTTTCCTCTCCATGCAGTGGCATATGATACATTAACACCAACCTTGTGGGTAACCATACTGATCAGATCATTTGGTGTTGGTGTGTTATATCTACCGGGATATTCTTCCCCCAAAACTGATGAAACAACATGTGTTGTGCCTCTCTTATATTTCTAAGGGTACTTGTAGTTACAACTGAGCATGTATGAGACTTTATGTAAGTTCTAATCGTCCAGCGATCTGAATTCTTAAGCTTTGCTACTCAAAAATTCCACTTGTAACCTTCTTTGGCTCCTGGACATTTTTACACAAATCTCACAGTGTCGGACTTAGTTGTTTCATACTCAAAACCATTCTTATGTGCACCCCTCTAGACTAGAAATTTCACGATTGTCTTAGTTCTGAATTCTTGACCATTAACCAATGATACTATCATCCCATTCTTCATATGCTACTGTCGTGGCTTCAACTCCCGGTCTTGCGGCTTCAAATTCTTCTCTTAATTTTGTTCCTTCATACCCATGCTCTAAATTCTCATGCATCTCAAAGTCTTCTTGTTGTTCGGCTGTTTAGAGCTTGACCATGTTATCCATCTCATCTTTCTCAGTTCCATCTTCCTTTTTTCCATCTTCCTTAGTTTCATCTTCCTAAGATTCATCTGTATCAGAATCCTCTCTATCAGAAAGACCAACATAGCTATCACCAGTTCCATTATCCTCTCCTGAAAGTGGCAGACCACCATCTGTATCATCTATGTCATTGTTGATCTCCACATGTAGAACACTTCTACATTTCTCATTATTCACTTGCATTAGATAACCCAAAACATCTTCATCACTAAATATATGATGGCTTATTCGAATATAATACCATTGGAAAATAACTAATCTTCAGCATCTCATCTCCATTTGCCTTAATCTTTCTGCATATACAATCAACCAATCCAGAATATGTAACCTCTTCCACATATGCTTCATCACTAGAGTGTGAATTTCATCTTCTCCAAAGATCCATCTTATCTCAGCCCCATCCTTTATGTAACTTCCTCTGTATTCATAACATATGATTGTAATTGGAGAGACCAAAGATTTCCCTGAAAAAAATAAAATTATGATTAGTTAACCATTTAAAGAATCTAGTCGATCCAGTAATACTAGTAATACACGTTTCACTTTAGTAGTACTAGTAATTACAGTAATTCCTATAAATTTTCAATTTTGTCGATTCAACCCTTTTAACCGACCACGAGGTGTTATACAACTCACAATATCGTCTACCACTATTGTAGTGTATTATTTTGCTAACAACGCAAAATATTCCTTAAACATCATTTGCTTATTTTTTTATACCAATATACCTAAAACTTTAGTTTTCATCATTTTAGTTGTTTTTAAATGACCAAGAATGTGTTACACAAAACACATTATCGTCTAACACCATATTAATGTCTTTTTTTCTTCATAACAGTGTTAACTATAGAGAAATATAAATAATCTTCTTTAAACATCATTTACATATTTTTTTAAAACCCTAACGATTTTAAAAGTGATCTTTGATATTTTTCGTTACCCATAATATATACAACGTAAATAATACATTTTTATAAAAATGTATGAAAAACGCTACTAAATTACCTCAATAATTACCTTCAAAATCGCCAAAATAGAGCTTAGGAAGAGAAGAATGTGGTTGGGGAATAAAGAAGAAGATGGACATGTTTTAGAATGAGAGAAGTGGTCTATGAGTGGAGACCACATCTAATCTATTAAAAGTGAAGTACAAATAAGAAATAACCCTTGATTTTACTTAATATTTACAAGTAATGCCATTGATATTATCCTTGTATCCAAACATCAATTCTTAACAAGAAAAAAATAAAGTTTGGCTAAGCCCATTAATAACTTTTGTCATTTGAATTGAAACTTCATAAAATATTGTATATGTATTTTCCAATTTTATAATAAAAACAGAATTATACATATATATATCATTAAATTAGTTTTATTTTTATTCATATTTATATAAGCTACTCAATTATATTTGAACTATAAAAATGATAATAATGTTAATAATTTTCCATTATAATCTGAACTTATTCATTTATAGTAACAAAATCATGTAACTTTTCATAACAATTTAATGACTAAAATACATACTAATATTTATTATAAATGGTTATATATACAAACATGTATTATTCATTTGTACGATATATATATCTAATAAAAATAAATTATTTAATTTATAAATTTAAAAATAATCACCATATAATACATATACACAATTAGGTCTAGGACGGATCAAATATCCGGGATATTTTAGGATATATGGATTTGGATATGCATTCGTCGGATTCGTAAAATTGTTATTCGGATATTCGGGGTTAGGATATTCAGAATAAAATCTGAATACACGCGGATATCTGGATCTGTCTTTTTTAATTAAAAATAAATCAAAAACTAACTATTAACCATATAGTTAGTCTATTTAAAATTATTATTAAAAAAACCTTAAATCATTAAAATTTAATAAAATTAAAATTTTAGTTATTTTATATAAAAGTATATATAATAAACATAGATAACTATAATTAAATTATATTTAATATCCGGATCCGAATATCCATACCTAAAATTTTACTATCCGAATTTATACCTCGATTAGTCGAATCCGTAAAATCACTACCAGGATCCCCGAATATCCGTTTTTCGAAGCAGATGGGATCCCGGATCGGATAACGGATATCAAATATTAAATTTCAGTCATATATACAATTATATCAAACAAATTGCTTAAAATATTTAACATTTATAAAAATAACACCCGCGCGGGCGCGCGGGTCAAAGGCTAGTGTAAGTTTAAATTTAAGGTTTGGCTTTATGAAAGAGGGGGCATGTGCGTCAAATTAAACTAATAGAGGAAATTGGGTCCGCGCAATCTATTTTATAATATAAAGAAAGAAAGGGAAATAAGGGGGGTGTTTTTAGATGAAAACTAATATAAAAAAGGTGTAATAGGGGAAGGGAAAAGGTGGGATAGTACAAATGTTTTTTTTTTCTAACTAAGGCATATTAGTGTACTTTTCCCTTTTTTGTCTCTATCTCCGCAGTTTAAGTGGTGACTCAGAGAAATCGAAATGGTGGAATTACTTTCTTTTGTATCCAATGCCACAAATACACTTATATCATTAAATTGTTCTTAATTGTAATTCAGTCACTACATTTCTTCAAAAGGTTGCAAAACATGGAAAAGAACATACGAAAAAAAATCATAAAGTCTGAAGCTAAAGACGACGAAGTCTTTATACCATATTCCAAAAAAATTTAAATGCGGGTACATTGTTTATAACACTACCAAATTTTAATGTGGCGCTTGAGGACCCTAAAATCTACCAAAATATGAAAATACAGTGATATTTTAAAATCATCACAGCCATGAAAAAACTCGTTTTAGGGTCATTTGGAAGAATTCCTCAAAATAAAATATGATTAAATCAAAACAAAAGTCATTTGTTTACTAAACATATCGAGATGGAAGTAGAGATGAACAAACAAACAAACAAACAAACATAATTTTGTTTAGATGAGAAACGAACAGTGGTGAATAACATCCATATGAGTCATTTGGATGTATCACATAAATGAATCATCTGAATGGAGATGATAGATATACAAATGAACAAAACCTCACTCTAATTAACCATGGATGCATGAGATCCTCTTATACCGTTTGAGAGGGAAATTTTATGAGCTTCTAGCATGTTCTAAGCTGGGTGAGAAACCGCGACCTGAGAAGGTGGAGGACATGTAACGAGAAATCCAAATTCGTAGCAAATTCTTTGGTTATTTAACACATATAATCCCAAAGGAAGTAAGGCCATGCTTATATTTTGACATGGAGATATCTGTGAGTTGTCTGTTGCAGGAGCTGCCACAACTTCAGAATCATTTCCCTAGGAGTTCATATAATTTTTGTTTAATCTAACATGAATGAGTGAAGCAATAGAACCCCTTATGATCGCCATTGTTCACCCTGTATAAGTCAATGTAGAGAATCGTCTAGATTTTCATATAGAAAGTTGTTCTTGCTACAGCATGATCAAATAAATTGTAGAAAGCATAGGAGCCGCAATTCATTCACCTTCATCATATGTGGACTGTTCCATGGGCCTTTATCTGAGCGCATGCAACCTCCATTACTGTTAGCGCATACACTACGAAAGAACACAAGCTTTACGAGAGCCTTTTTCGTGGATAATTCGTCGAAAATGGAGGGTTACGACAAATTAACCACGATTGATGGTTCGTTGTAAATTGTATGTCGTATCAGAGGTTTCTTTTGATAAATTATTCTTTAACTTTACGAAGAAATTTTTTTTTGCGAAACACCATGCTAAAGAATTCGTCGTAAACTTGTAGTAAAACTACGAGGTGACACCTCGTCGTAAACCACTTGTAAGGTTTCGTTGTCAATACGCCGTGAAACTTCAAAGTAGCTTCGTCATTTTTTGTTCGTCAATTTTATGAGTTAACATGGACTCCCTTGTTAATTCAAGGTAAAATATTACAACGAATTAACAAGGAAGCAACGTAGTTTAACGTATTAAATACTACGATTTGTTTTTTTAGTTACAAAATATTTAATAACTAAAATAAAAAATTTATAAACTATATTAATATATAAATTATCAATATTTAAATTTATAATACAAAAACAAAAATAAATATAAAAATCTAAAAATAACTAGCGGTGAAAGTCTTTACAGTACTCTGAACTTTTCATGTCGGCTCTTCTCTCAACCTCCGCCTCCTCCTCCGCGGAACATGAAGCTGGATCTGGAATTACGAGGTTACACCATCTAGTATGCAACATCTGCTCCATCTTTGGGCTTCCAATCACAAAATTCGAGGTGATCTTCGACGAATTCCAAGTGAGCTTTCATTGCATCCAGATCAGCCGGTAGTCGAGATGAATCCTTATCACTTCTATGTAAATAATACAATGTCTATGAAGTAATATTATATATTATTAGTAAATAAAGCAAGTAGATTAAAGATATAAAATAATGAAAGTATACCTCCTAAAAAATCTTGTCCACCTCTTGTGTGGACAATTGGACGAGTAATCCATATGCAGACTGTTGCATCACCTGAGTATGCTGCTCTTCAATCCGGGAAACGACGTCTCTATGGAGATTCTTTGACCTTGGATTAGGAAAACCCCACTTCATGTCTTGTGTGTAGCCTCAAAAAGGTCAGAAAAAGATGGTACTAATAATGTCTTTTCAACCTAAAAACAAACCGGAAAGTTAGAAATCAATTTTAAATATAAAACATGAAAAAAAATTATCAAACACTAACAGTCTCAGAGCCATCATTATTTCAGAACCTAAACCTTCGATGTCTCCCATCATGGCAAGACTACCAGTACATATCATTAAAAAAATCCAAATAATGTTTTAAACACACAATTCAATGAATTGAACCGTAACATTGTAATATTATGAATACGCTGAGAATGGAGCTTACGTTTTTGTCGATCTTTGAATCTCTAGTTTTTGTCTCTTTTTATTCATAGTGGGTTTGTTTAATTCAATGATTAAGGGTTTCAAAAGATATAAGATTTGAGTTATGTGAAGAACGACGTAACGGAAACGTGATGAGGTAGTAATTTAGGTTAACAAAAGCTCTTTTCAGCTAAAAATAAAAACTTCAGGATTTAGTTAGATTCTTTAAAAGAGTTTAATATTTATTATGCTTAAATAAAAATTAAAACTTAAATATGCTGAAATTAGAGAGTTGAGGATTTAATAAGCCAAAAACCCCCCTAAAAGAGTGAGTATCTCCTTTTCAAAAGCCTCTGCTGGAGAGAGAGAGTATCTAAGAGTTGTTGTACTTGACGCCTTTTCCAGGCTTTTTTAGTTAGGTTTAACTTCACCGGCTTTCAGTGGAAACTTCGGACGAAAAGATAACGCTGCCCAATATACGTAAGCCACGTGTCATATTCCGCTGTACCCACGTGCTTAGCCGGTTGCTTGATCCAATCCTTCGTTCTTCCCCAGTCTTTATATTCTTGTACGTATTGATATACCAAGAAGAAAAAAATGTAATAAAACTTAAGGTTACTTGTTTTTTATTAATTACAAATCAAAGTATAATTGCTTTTACATAGTATTAAATGCTTTAATTCAATAACTACATTTAATTGCATTAATCTGTATAATACGGAGAGTACATGTAACTATTTTCAGATATTTTACATTTCTGTAGAATTTATATAGTTTGTAAATGAAGCTTATATTTAAAGGAGACAAAAACAAATATCTACAAAAGAATGTCGTTCTTGTAATTATCAGACTTTCTAAATAAAATTTATTTTTCTGAAAAAAAAGAAAAGAAGTAAGAAAGGCTTCATCATCAGACATAACGTATTGCTTCATCTTCTTCCTCTTCTCTAAACATTCCCCGGTATGGGTCTCACCACTTCCTAACTCTCTCTCTCTCTCTCTTATATCTTCTTGATAAGTATGAAGAAGCTATCTCAATTCAGATCCAATCATACCCTTCTCTTCTTTCTCTGATCACCAATCAAACAAAACAAACAACCAACAGCAACGATTCAGCTTCTGTAATTACAATCTGGGTATGTCCAAATCCTCTGTTCTCTACTTGTTTTAACTTAATTTTGTTTTTTTGGTCAATTAGATAAAGAGTTTAGTCATGATTACTTTGAAAGTTTGATTTTTTTTCTTGGGAGTAGTAAGATGGATAGCTAAGTAAAAGAAAAAGATAAAAGAAAAAAGATTGAAACTTTTCAAGCAAAAAAAAAAAGACTTGAGAATTTTTGTTTTTTTTTTTTTTTTTGGTTGAGTTTAGGACAAGAAGCATGGCGATGTTAGTTGAGCCACCAAATGGGATCAAACAACAAGGGAAACATTACTACTCCATGTGGCAAACATTGTTCGAAATCGACACTAAGTATGTTCCCATTAAACCCATTGGAAGAGGAGCTTACGGTGTGGTTTGTTCTTCCATTAACCGTGAGACCAACGAGAGGGTCGCTATCAAAAAGATTCACAATGTGTTCGAGAATCGAGTTGACTCCTTGAGGACGTTGAGAGAGCTCAAACTTCTTAGGCACGTGAGGCATGATAATGTGATTGCGCTTAAAGATGTTATGTTGCCTTCGAACAGATCGAGTTTCAAAGATGTGTACTTAGTTTATGAGCTGATGGATACTGATCTTCATCAGATCATCAAATCCTCTCAGTCTCTTTCTGATGATCACTGCAAGTACTTCCTGTTTCAGGTAATGTAACTAACTCTACATTTCCTCATGTATTATATCGGTTAGTTATTAATATTTGTGTGTGTGTGTTTTAGTTGCTTAGAGGGTTGAAGTATCTTCACTCTGCAAACATCCTTCACCGCGATTTGAAGCCAGGGAACCTCTTAGTCAACGCTAACTGTGATCTAAAGATTTGTGATTTTGGGTTGGCGAGGACGAGCCAAGGGAATGAACAGTTCATGACAGAGTATGTGGTTACACGTTGGTACCGAGCACCTGAGCTTCTTCTCTGTTGTGACAACTATGGAACCTCCATTGATGTCTGGTCAGTTGGATGCATATTCGCAGAGATTCTTGGTCGAAAACCGATTTTCCCTGGAACAGAGTGCCTTAACCAGCTTAAGCTAATCATCAATGTTGTTGGTAGCCAGCAAGAATCTGATATTCGGTTTATAGACAACCCGAAAGCTCGAAGATTCATTAAGTCTCTTCCATTCTCAAGGGGTACACATCTCTCCAATCTCTACCCTCAAGCCAATCCTCTAGCTATAGATTTGCTACAGAGGATGCTTATGTTTGATCCAACCAAGAGAATCTCTGTAACTGATGCACTCTTGCACCCGTATATGGCGGGACTGTTTGACCCTGGTTCTAATCCACCTGCACATGTCCCAATCTCTCTGGACATAGATGAGAACATGGAGGAGAGAATAATCAGGGAGATGATGTGGGATGAGATGCTTTACTACCACCCTGAAGCTGAAACTGCAAACTCCTCCTAATCATCATCATCCAGTTATCCTTTTTCTTCTAAAATGCAGCTTTGATGTTATGCTATATAGCGAGTGTTTTCATCTCGCCTGTTTATCTGAGTGATTGAGTAGTAGTAATAGAAATTGAAGAACTTATATCTCTTTTGAACTTTGTAAATGTGTGAGACTGTTTTTAAGTTAAGGCTTGCTCTTCTTCACTGTCTTTGAGCTTCACATTTCCAGACCAAATCCTTTATTGTTATTTTTTTCCAAATTCAAAAAATTCTGGGACGAATCACATAATAGCCTGTTGCTAAATCCTACCCCTTTAGCTGGCTGAGATTCGAACGTGCTAATATGTGACAAGTATCATCGGCTATGGAGATGGCAAGCTTTGTTGTCGACAATTCAAAACGTATGAAGCAAGGGATATGCAAAGGTTAGGTTCGAAGGAGATTGTCAAGTTTTGGTAAAGATACTACAAAGTTTATCACATGACATTGTTGTCACATATCTCTGCAAAGAAATCCAGTTATGACTTCCAAGATAAAAGAGACGAGCTTCTTCCACATTACATGACTCGAAATTGTTATCACGCCACATATAATTAAACTAAGAAGTAACTTTGTAACGATCTTTTCTACTCAAATTGTGTGTATTCGCCATGATAAAAACATTTCAGCTTAGTATACTAAAGACTGTTAAGTTGACAGAATTTTTGTATCTATTTGATCTTTCCTAAGGCCTTATGTATGTGATTTGTCTTGATCCTTAATTATGAAACTCTGGTTTTTCTATAAAATCACAAATATGTAATTCAGACATAAAATGGGAAAATAGCTTAGGCTGGTCAGACCTTTAGAGGTCCTTTAACTTGGAATTTATTTATTTGAAATGATAAAAAAAACAAAGAAAGTAATCTAGCCAACCTGATTAGAACAGATAACTCACTTTTGACCAGTTTTTAGGCAACATAATGGATACAAATATGCTTGAAGGCTTTAACTCCAACGTTAGATCTTCTTCCCTTTCCTAGTTTTAATTATTTTCACGTGTTTTGAGTTCTTCCTATATTCCTTGTACTTAAATTCGTAACAAATCTATTCAAAAAGAAAGCCATTACAATTTTAACACGGCAAATACAAATTATTTTGAGCTATGACTCTAATCTTCATGGATTCTGAAACAATCACGACCGTGCCTTATTACAAGTCAATCAAACATAGGTTTAAAGTTTTAAAACATTATATTATTATTATGAGTGAATTTTGAACAAAAATATTAAGTAATTATGTTGGTTATATACTTGTAAAAAGTAAACAAGGTGCACAGTTCGATTTCTACCTATTACATTTTAAATTTTCATGGTTTTGAGAGGCCAAATAAATGATTGGGCTTTAGGACCTAAAATTCTCATGCACGACCCTTTGTCTCAAGCACTGTATTTTGTATAACTTCTTTTATAAACTCGAAGCTCATCTAAACGGCCTTTTCCCTCTTGATGAATCTTTCAAACAGACTCCATCAACATCGTCATCAGGAAACCGTGACTTCATATTCCTCTTCAATGATCCGTGTTGCTGTCTGATATAGCTTATTTATTACCAGTTTTAGACTATGTTATAGGCTCTATTTATGGTCTGCTACGTGTGTCGAGGCTATGTTTTGAGGTCTTTACAGGTTCAGGTACATTTTGCATATATAAGGAGATACTTGGAGCTTTTGAAGCATTTGAAGGAGAATAATCCCTAGTTGATCATTGAGAGAGTCGAAGTACAAGATTACCATCGATCGACGATACAACATTGGCGTCGACCGATGTTACATGACCAAGATCGATCGATGTTGCACATCTGCCATCGATAAATGTCCAATTCGCAGACAGCCGATTTTCAAGCCCAAGTTAGAGACATGACACAAAATTACGAGATTACTCTTGGAAAGGTTTTGACCTAGATTTTAGGGTTTTATATTTATACTTTATGTATTGCACCAGAAAGTGTGTGCTAGAGGGGGGCTTGAGTGTTGGGTGCTTAGTGCTGAGTGTGCACCACCTCACCATAGTTTTAGGGTTTATTTAGGGAGAAGATTCATAACTCCTTAGAGAGATTTGTATTGAAACCCCAGTATTTTATATATGCATTATATTCAAATTATTATTCTTATTTTAATTATGTCTGAGTAGTTATCAACTAGATTTAGGGTTTATTAATGGTATTGATGGATTAGCCAAACAATAAAATTGTTAGGGTCATTATTAGATATATTAATAGAATTGTGTTTATTACTTGTGTTCTAGAGTAGCTAACTAGAACCCTGATAATAAGATAGTTAGGCGCAAGCGAGAGCATGGTCTACTACCGGAATTTATTATGTTGAGCTAGATTGCTAGAAACAAACGAGAGTTGATTTAGTTAATTTAGTGAACTTATCGAATTAGGTCATGAAGCTTGACTCAAGAAACCATCGATCGATGCAGGATCATTGCCATTGATCGATGGTCATTCTGTGTCAACGAGCGAGAGCTAAGACATTGGACTTAATCAATAGATTAGACTCACATGCGAGAGCTGGTGTCTTTTACATTAGATATTGAGTTCCATGATTAAATACCCTTAACTTCTATCTTCTATAATCCACTTGCCTAAAACCCTAGATCTAACATATTTACATTTGCATCTAGTTAATTTATTAGTATATTTCCATATTTACCTTATTAGTGTATTTCCATATTGCATCTATACCTTCTAATAAGGAATATTTCTTTGACCTGATTACTTGTTACCAATATATATAGTTACCTAGCTTAGTCTTTAGAAATAAGAAATCTATTGTGTGCCATTGTTATATGTGGATTTGATCCCTAAGTACTACACATGATCTCTCTTGGAAAGAGTATTATTTTGTGTGATAGGATTAATGGTTAATTTGACAGTTATTTGTTTAGGATATTTATACCCTGTTAGGATATAAAACACCATCACGTCAAATTTGGCGCCGTTGTCGGGGAACATTGATCGCCATTAGATTTATTTTCTACGATTTAATCTAGGTTTGTAACTTTCAAGTTACTGATTTTTATTTTTCTTTATTTTTCAGGTGCATGCAAAAGAGCACCAGGAACAACAAAGGACAAGACTTACTGTTCTCAGACCCACATCAACTCGAACGTAAGATCTGCAAAGAAAGACGACAAGCATCGATCGATAGCATCTGCTTAGCATCGATCGACACTTCTTTACAAATAGTATCGAACGGCATCAGAACTCTACCATCGCCCGACATCAGAACTCCAACATCGACCAACATTGATCAACTAGCATCGATTGAGAGCATCTCATCCGCATCGATCGACGACATCAGACGAGTTCAGATGGTTGTGCCTATAATAGTGGTTCACAATGAGAATGGAGACTTGCATGACCTCAACGGTCATATGCGTAATGCAGCAGGTCAAATGATAGACAATCAGGGGACTATAACCCCTGATACTGAAGCTGAAGCAGACATTGCAATAACTCAACATGAAGCTAACGCCCAAGCTGCTTAGAGAACGCTGGCTGACTACAATCGTTTAGACAAGTTCTACGACAACAGATCCGCCATTTGCCCTCCAGATTTTCAGAGAAACGATTTTGAGATTAAGCCTGCTTACTTCGGACTTGTAGCGAAGACGCCTTACCATGGGTTGCGACACGAGCACCCTATGGATCATTGGAGCGATTTGAGGATCTAGTGACTGTTATTAAAGCCAATGGAGTCCCTGAGGACTATATTTTCTGTAAGCTCTTCAAGTACTCATTTGCTGGAGAAGCTTCATATTGGCTTAAGCAGCTACCACCAGGATCTCTGACATCCTGGACTGACATTAAGAATGCTTTCTTACGTAACTTATTTGATGACGCAAGAGAAGAAGATCTGAGGAGAAAGATTGCTAATTTTTCACAAGAACCTTCAGAATCTTTCAGAATCTCATGGATCAGATTCAAGTCATACTAGAGAGACTGTCCACATCACAGATTCAACGAAGTGCAGCTTCTTAGCACTTTCTTCAGAGGTATTGAATTGCAGTATCAGATGACTTTGGACACAACTAGTGAAGGAAATTTTAGCACTAGGGGCCATGAAGAAGCTACAAGATTGATTGAGAATCTAGCATCTAGCAGCAGCACCAGCACCAAGAATACAGATTTTGAGAGAAAGAGATCAGTTTCAGCAGTAAGCAAGGAGCAGATTGAAGAGGTAAAAGCAAAGCTAGATAGTGTTCAAAAAAAATCTCAGAAAACATGTTACTTTTGCAGAGGTAGAAGCAATAAAGTCTGGAGAAAATGAGATTGAAGAAGAGGATATGAACTACATCGATGGGAATGGTTTCCAGAGACAAGGAAATCCAAGTTTCAGCAGGAACTCCTACGGTGCTGGTCAAAGGAGTAACTTTAATCAGAGTTCACAGTACATGCCCTTCAACAACGTCATGACATATGGATCTTCCTACTACCAAAATCCTCCTCCAAAAACTCAGGAAAGCAAAACTGAAGCAATGGTTGATAGAGTCTTAGAGGGACAGCAAAAGATGACTGTGGATTTCAACGGAAAGATAGATAGTTTGTACCTCAACCTCAACACCAGGTTCGAAAACCTCAGCACTCATGTGAAGAATTTGGAGAATCAAGTGATGCAAACAAGTGAGACCATTAGGAGACATGAGGGCTTGATTAAGGAGAAGATGGAGGAGATTAGGCAGAAACACCACGTCAATGCATTGATTGATGATGATTTCTGGCAGGAAGAGGGACCCCAAGACAGCAACTTTCGTGTGGAAAATTCCATGTCACTCGGTAATTCCCGTCCGCATCGATCGACGCAAGACAATGAGAATCGATCGACGGTGAGGCCTACAGAATCGATAGCCTCGTGTGAATCGACTAACATCGATCGATACCATACTCATGACATCGATCTACATATATATGAAGGCATCGATCGATAGTACATGTCCGGCATCGATCGATAGTGTAGAAATCCAGTTCGATTACTCAACCTCGATGCAAGTCTAATTGTGCGTCCAACAACAAAAATTTCAGACCAGAATACAGACACATCTGAATCCATGGATCTTGACAGAGAAGATCAGAGACACTCAAAGAGGAGGCAAAAGAACCCAAAGCATCAGCGCAGAGAAGCCAATGAAAAGGAGATGGATGGCTTTGCTAGAAGAGTTTTTAAAATTCCTTTAGATATATCTTTTGATGAAGCTTATTATACTCACAGATTGTGGATGTTTTTCAGGGAAACAAGGAAAACAAATGATGACATAGAAATCATGTTCAATCACCTCAGAGAGAAGATGAAGTAAAGAACCTGTTTGAAAAAAAAAGTGATTCTGGGAAGTTTGTTGTTCCATGCGTCATCAAAGGAAACATATATCCTAATGCCCTCTAGGACATTGGATCTTCAGTGAGCATTATGCCAAAGTCTATGGCAGAGGAGCTGCACCTAAGAGTGGAACCCTCCAGCGATTCGTTCACATTTGTAGACTGCTCAAGAGTGAACTTAGGAGGGATGGTAAAAGATGTTCCAGTACAGATCAACAACACCCTAGTTCCAGTAGACTTTCATGTGATGGACATCAGGATAAATTGGAACTCTTCGCTACTACTTGGGAGAGCATTCATGGCTAATGTGGGAGCCATATGCGACATGCAGTTAAACAGGTTGTATCTATCTCTAATTGATAAAAATATCTTTTATGAACCTGTCAAAAATAAGAACAAGGCTACCCTGATCGAATTGGGTAATGATGCAGAGCTTGTGGCCACATGCTTCTGCGATTACGAGTGCAATGAGGAATCGGTAGATTGAGGATCAATCGACACCCAACCCCTATCATCGATCGACAGTCCTACAAGTCAACAATCGATCGACACCCACCCTTCAATATCGATCGACACCTATAACCCAGAACCGATCGACAACCACCATACTGATTACAATTACAACCCAACCCACCTCGAATACGATGACAACTATAGAGAAGAAGAGATGATCGAGTACCGAGGGCTTGCTATGGAAGAGGCTGGAGTTTTTCATGTTTCCCATGAACCGGGGAAATCGACATCGATCAATGGCAACCATACGCCATTGATCGATACTGAGCACGAAGCAGAAACCGAACCTCATTCAGCAGAAGAACGCGACAAAAAAGCTGGTTATCTACAACCAGATGAGTTAGGTATTATGAGAGATCCAGATGGTCACACGAAAGCTATGGATGGCAGAATTCTAAATGTCATGAAGGAAGATGGAGCTGAAAACCTTTTTGGGTACCGATCTGATTACCGAGAATCGATTGATGGCAACCATAGACCATCGATCGACACGAATTGGGCATGCCAAGGATACGGTGAAGCTTACAAAGAATATGATACAAATTACACAGAGGAAGAAGCTGGATGGGTAATGGACGCGAGAGTAGGCAATCCAGCATCAATAATTGGCCTATCTTGGCCATCAAACGGAAACCAGAAGATTCACTTTGTACAGAAGAAACAAAAGCTGGTTATCTCAGACCTGATGAATTTGGAATTTTCAAAAATGTAGAAGGACGTGCTCGAGGTATTTATGGGAGAATTTTAACTCTACCTAAGAAAGATGTAGCAGATGCCTTCTAATGGCTGAACGATCAGGAAATTTCTTTGGACAACAGCAACAGCCGTCGATCGACACAGAGGTACCAGCATCGATCGACAACAAGGAGAAGAAGCACGAAACATAGAGCAGAGCAGAGATTGATGATATTGTGCATGATATCTACAAAGCTCAAGAGATGTCACTGGATGATTTCTACATGAGGCTTGATGATGTCTACTATCTTATAGATAAATGCCTCACCAATTTGACTACACGCATGGATGACATGAAGCAAGAGATGGATATTGTTCAGAGACAACATGCGAGTAGACCAGATAAACTGACATCGATCGACGGCAACACCTTGCCATCGATCGATACTGAGTTCGACAGACAGAAGTCCGCAGCAGAACACCACTTAGAAGATAGGTTCGATGAAATTTCTTTTTCTCAGAGCCTGATGAAAGAAGATATTTCTCAGCAATTGGAGGAGATATCAGACATTACAGCTGCCAGACTTTGAATTCTCTAGCGCAGTATTGAGAATCTACGAAGAAGAATGAATTCACTAGAGGTTACTAAGGAGATCATAAAGAACGAGAAAACCATAGGAGATGAGGCAGTCAGAAACTTCATTGGTACATGGTTTCAGAAGAGCAGAGAAGATGTAGACACTTGTTTTCCAAGTGTTGATCAACCTCCTTTCTAGTCAGAACGTTCACAACGTCGAGCTTAAGACTATAACTAAGCGCTGAGTGGGAGGCAACCCACTGTTTATTAAGTTTTAATTAGTTTTTTTTATTATATTGGTCTAATTTTGAATTTTATTTTATTATATTCAGATTAAAAAAAATTAAGACTGTATTACACTGGTGATAGTGTTGTTTAAGTCTGAAGGAGGTATTACTGATAATGTGTTTTATTTAGAGTTTTTTAAGCAGTAGTAACTTACATGTTTAGCATCGATCGACACCATTAACCGACCATCGATCGACGCTCTCTTACAGAGAGAGGTATCGAGTTTTATGCTTAAGCTATTTACTTATGATTTATTTTTTCTAACCAATCCGGGGCGGATTACACTGGGGACATTGTAATTTAAGTCTCGGGGAGGTTCGCTAATGCTAATTATTTGTTTTTGAGTGTTATATATATATATATAATATTTTTCAAAAAATTTATTGAGTCTAGAAGAGGACTATGATCAAGATTTATTATTGACTAACCATGCTATAAGCATCATTCTTAGAAGGTTCTTTGCAGAGATTACTAGAGATACCAAAGTGGATCATCATGCCACTATATCAAACTTGCTTAGAAAGTTCGAAAGAACCGAAGCTGATTTCCAACACTAATCCTGGCATTATTTGCTGGCTTTGGGATTTGGTATACATTAGATCGGATTCCTTCTGCAAGTCTGGAAGGTAAAAGTCTGTGTGTTTCTGATTCCCCTCTCTCTCCCCTTCAGACTAAAAAAGGAGTCGAACATGATTTGGTGGCTACAACCATTAAATCTTGATTCATATGATCCTAGAAAGAGATAAATGTCAAAAATAAGTGAACAGGATCTGGTGGCAAAAACCATTAGAACTTGATTCATGGAAGCTTATCCAAATATCTTAGTCAATTAAAAAAAATAAAATGATACCCTCAAAACAAGGGAGACATTGACTGAGAATAAGTGAGAAGAGAGAGAGGAAAGGAATCAGAGAAGGCTACATGTGTGTTTCGATACTTGCAGAGGTAAGAGTCCATGTGTCCCTTGATCGATACTCACAAGGTAAAGCCTGCACTTTTATTTTATGAAAAAAAATGAAATCAGTAGAGGGGCGAGTCAAACTAGTATTCGCTAAGTTGTTGGTAGAATGAATTTGATTGTTATACTAGGATAGGGTAAATAAAGTTTCTTTGTGATTGAATTCATTGGATGTGGTTGCAATAAAGTAAGGTGACTGTTATACTTAGACAATATGTGAGTCTTCGCTTTTCAAACCTCTTTGAGAGGTTTGTTTCCTTGAGGACAAGCAAAAGGTTAAATCTGAGAGAGTTGATACAGCCTATTTATTACCAGTATTAGACAATGTTATAGGCTCTATTTAGGGTCTGTTATGTGTGTCTAGACTATGTTTTGAGATCTTTATAGGTCCAGGTATGTTTTGGAAATATATGGAGATACTTGGAGCTTTTGGAGTATTTAGAGGAGAATAATCCGTAGCTGATCATTGAGAGAGTCGAAGTACAAGATTACCATCGATCGACGACACAACATTGGCGTCGACCGATGTTACATGACCAAGATCGATCGATGTTGCACATCTGCCATCGATCGATGTCTAATTCGCAGACAGCCGATTTTCAAGCCTAAGTTAGAGAAATGACACAAGTCGTCTCCTATGAAAGCATCCTCTTCATCTTTTAATGGCGATTTCGGATTCTGGAGAAACATAACTGCTTCAACTGTGTAACTCCACCTTATTTCGCCGCCGTTCTATCTTTCGTCTTCCTTCTCGTATATCAGTTTCAAGAACTATCTAATCTATTCAAATAGATTCCTATCTGAATTTTACTGTGGCATGTTTTAAATTGAACCTATTGAATATGTTGCGACTAAATATAAATATATGTTTCTTATACAATTTTATATGACTAATATACTTAAATTAAACCAACATTAATCATGTGTAATTAATACTGAAGTTCTTCCTCTTTAATCTGGATCATCTTTGCCGTCGTCATCTTCCCTATCTTCTTCCTCTATTCCACAATCATGATCTTTGACCAGACAACCATACACGGGAAGATTAGCAAGAAACAAAGAACAAAGTGAAATTAGGGTTAGTGGATGAGCATTCTCTTTGATTCGAGCAAGACTTTTTGGTTCTTTCAATCATTTAGAGAAATGAATCTTCAGATATCAGGTCCGATTGATTCATACAGAAGGCCATGTAAGTGTATTAGATCTTTTCTATTCGATTTCATTCTTTACCTTTCAATCTATCAATTTTCTTTCTAGGTTTCACTGAGTAGGTTGAATCATGGGAAGCAAAAAATCTTTGCAGTTTTGTTTCTGGGTATACAAAACTAGGTACAAAACCATGAAATGAGGTGTTTGTGAATTGGTGGGCTAACGTATAATTGAATTGCTATCAAAATGCATATAGTTTTATAAAGACTCGATTGTTATTTCTTATGCTGGATAAAGCTTGATCCCTTAGCAATGAATGAGCAATAGCCTCAGACTATTTTTTTTTTTCGTTTTTAAAGACAACAACTTTATAGAGTTTATGTGTTTACCTGTTCAGCTACTCAGTAAATGCTGCTTTTAGATTAAGAGGAAACATAGCTCAAAACATGTTTCTATCATGGTGTTGTATGTATTGATCAGGCATTCGAATGATCAAGGTTGTTGGCCTGTTAAATCTGCTCAGTTCGAGCTTGATTTCTCAAGAATGCTGAGAGCAATGCTAAGGTGACGTTGGAGTTTTGACTCCATTACTATGTGATGTTTTATTGATTTGTCACTCATGTCAAGTCAAAGTTTTGGATATTGATGCCCTTTTATATCGCACATTCAAGTAAACCAAGAAGCATCGTGCCCTGGAAGAGTCGATCATATGTTCTTCTTTATGTTATTCTTTTTCAACTTTTTGTTTGAGTCAAAGTGTGTTGACTCTCTCTCTTTATTTTTCAGCGTACATGTCAAACCCATGCCACATTGAGTTGATTTTGTCAGAGAAGGAAGTCTCTGTGAAGAGAAAGTTAACTTATCCACCTATTATTGATCTTCTTTTTTTTCTCATACCACTTTTTTTTTATATATTCCGCAACCGAAAGTTATTTGATAGCAAATTTAAAGAAGGGAATTTCTTGATTTTGTTTTTTGATTTTATAATCATGTACATACAATGCTTGATACACTTTGTTCGCTTTTCCTCCGTTAAGACAATTAGCCAAGATTGTACAGAGATAGTGATGATTGGTTTTTGGATGACCAGTGCTTTAATGTATCTATTACGCTTTCCAGGTTAAGATTCTGACAACTTTTCTAGATTTTATCATGTGAAAACATTTTCTGATTTTTATTTTGTTTTATTAAATGTCTTTATATTTTATAACAAGATAAATATGTTATGATAGTCGGGACCAAAGTAAAACCTTCTCTCTAGATTTCTCTCTAACTTCCATCTAAAAGCCTCTCAACTTAAAAACTGATCTTTGCGTTGGTGGCCGGTGGTTCTTTGCCGCCGGTCACCATACTCTTTTGTTTTTTGCTTATGTATTATATTACTCTTCCGTTGAATCGGACTATGGTTTCGCTAGGCGACTTGTGTTTTCTTTCATACGGCGATCTCTGTTTTGCTTTGTTTATGTTTTGTTTTTAAGCTTCTTCTCTCCGTTTTAATCTTAATTCCAATTGTTTCCTTGAAAGTTCTTTTTTAGCTGGTTATCCTCGATCTCCATCTCTAAAGATATCAATCTTTGCTTAATAAATTCAGGCAAAGTTTTCTAAAGAAATGAAGAATTGAGTTTTGCATGTTCGCTTTATGGTCTAGCATAGTCTAAGAAAACTCAAGCTTGTATGAACAAGCGTTTTGACAACGATTGTGTCTGAACCAATCAAAGCTTCATGGCGATTCAAACATCTGGCGAAAAAAATGAATGTTCAAAGGAAATAATTGATGATCTGGGAGATTGAAGCATACAAATGGAACAAAGCCTTGGTTGCCCTGTAAAATTCAGAAGCTTTTGGATCTCCGGGAGTTCTCATCCGAGCGGCTCCGACGAAGAAGCAACATCAACCCTCTGTACAACACGTGTCCCTTAAATGGACTCAGCTAGAGCCACGAGGCGTATAGCTGGCGTGCTATGCTTATCTTTATCTTTTAATGCTGGGTTTTAAAATGGGCTCTATTCATGTAATGGGTTTGCTTGTTTCCATTTGTATCAAACTTGGGCCTATGAGTCCATATAATACAAAGCTGGCAAAAAAAAATATGTTATGATAGTCTTAAAAATGTTTTTGTCACAAAAATAAACTTTAAAGAGAAAATGATCAAAATAGGTTTCACTAATAAGTGTAAGTATATATGGTGTCTCGGATGTGAAGTTTAAAATTTTTAAAAATAAAAATTTAAATTTAAAAATTTAAAACAAAAAGTTTATTTCAGTCATTTTTTCTTGAGAACTATTTTGGTGACAAAACTTAAAAAAAAAACTATTTGAGAGAATTTCTCTTATAACAATAACAAAAATATAAAATGTAAGCAAAAGTATAACTAATTAAATTAAAATAAAAAATCCATGAAATATTCAGATCCACACACTCAAATTGAACTCAAAATTTTATCGAGTTTCTAACTTTGTTATTTGAACCAAAATCAAAGCAACAAAACCCAAACTAGATCCAAAATATGATCAAATCGTATTTTTTTAATTTGAAAACATAAATTATAAATATAAATAATCCCGTGCAACCGCGCGGGTCAGATTCTAGTTATTAAGTAAATTTCAGCTTAAGTCAAGAAAAAAATTATCTTATTTGTTACTCTCTTTTTTCTACTTTTCAAAAAGCAAATTAAAAATCAAATTTATAGTTATTATATCTTTTTAATTTAGTGTAGTTTAGTTTGACTAATCAAAAAAGGTAATTTGGTATTAACAATGATTTAAATACTATTTCGCAACTAACCAAAATAAAGTTTTAGTGGAATAATCTCAAGTTAAAGGTATTCTATTTAACCAATTTTCTCTTATTTAAATTGGGCAAACAATATTTCCTATTAATATGGCATGTTTGATACAACACTTGATCCTACTTTCTTTTTAACGTGACAAGTAGAAAGTAATTGAACAACATATTACATTCATAGTTATTAATTAAATAGGTAACATCTCGACCAAATTTTTATCCAAAAACATAGAAATTTAAAATAATGTAATTTATAGAATTTTTTTATGTAAAAATGAAATCATTAACAAATTCTATTGTAATGTAACTAATCCGTTGACAAAAAATATGTAACTAATGCAATCAATCAATTATGCAATAAAAATATATACAAATTTAAATTTAAAGAATTATAAATCAAATAATTTATTTAAATTGGTATAATATTAAAATGGGAAAATCTCCCAAATAGCCTCTTTTGAAGTTTTTGTCACAAAAATAGACCTTTTGAGAAAAAAAATGAGCAAAATAGACCTTTTTATTTTGAAAATTTTAATATTTTTTTAAAAATATTAATTTTTAAACCTCAACTCCAAACCCCTCACCCCATAACTTTAAATCCTAAGTTTAGATTAGTTAACCCAAATGTATAAATATATATTTACATCCTTTAATATCCTTTAATAAAGTATAGTTTGGTCATTTTGCTCTTTGGGTGTTATTTTGGAGACAAAAACTTTTTTTGGTCTATTTTGGTCTTTATCTCTATTAAAACTTATATGAAAATTTTATCTAGTAATGTAGAAATATTATCATATTTTCTTATTTGGGTTTTTACCAAGTTAATTGTTATCGAGTTACAGACTAATGGCTGATTTTATTGGGTTTTAAAATATTTTCATGTTTTTAATTAATGGATTTTCTTTAAATATAAACCGTACTATATATGGATCACTGGGTTTGTCTATTCTATCGTGAATCCGGATCAGGTATGAAAACACATAATAAAATTAAAAATGACAATTCTGATGTTTAGTTCACATATAATTGATAAATGTTGAACAATATTAATGTGTACAATAAATTAGAATTTTCTTCAAAGTCCAAAAATTAAGAAAAATAATAATTTAAATAAATCATGTACAAAAATTTAAAAATAAATGATATACAGTGTGTTATCTTCAACCAAAAAATAATCCATTGCTTTAAAAATATGGGTCAAAGTCTATTTATTCCAATTAATATTTTCAAAATCAGTCAAGGACACATGATTATAATTAATATTTTTGAAGAAGAGATATAATTACAAAAGATTTGGCAGAAAAAAAAAGATTGATTAACATTTTATTAAAATGTTAATTTTAACAAACCACATTCTATTTAAAATTTAATGTCTGAAAAAAAACAGAAAATCATATCAATAATATTAAACCAAGATACAATCAGATATTTTTTCATTACTTCTTAAAGTTTCACGTCATTCTTTATTTTAGCTTTTCACTATTAATAAATTTTACCCAATATTTAATTTAGAAAATATTTCAAAATTAAATTAATAATAATTAAATTATGTATAATCTCTCTTCCCTATCATTTACCCACTATATTTATTATTCTAAAACTATTTACAGAAATTTTCTAAAAAGTACTCACTATAACTTTACTTTTTATTTCTTATCTATATTTAATAATTAAATAACTTACTATATTCATTAACTATAGTTTATTATTTATAAAAGTGATTTTTAAATTTATAATATAATATTTGTGGTATGATTTATATGAAAAAAAATCAAATCTATATAACTATAAATATTAATTCAAAATTATGTAATATTAAATATCTATAATGGGATATGTCAATCAAAAAAGTTTTTGTAGTATACTCCACAAATATTTTTAAATATATATAGTAGAACATGTAAATAAAAAAGCTATTGAAATTAACTTACGAGATACCTTCTCTCCTAATATTATTCACTTAATATTTAAATATTTATAATGAGATCTGTCAACCAAAATTTTGGTGTAATCTACTCACGAGATATTATCTTTTAACTTTACTAACACGATATTAAACAGATAAGATTATTTTATAAGCATAAACTTGTTTGAGAATTTATTAAAGAATCTTTTATTTTAAAACTATCATGAAAGTTATATCATTTAGAAATGTTTATCGATCTATTATATAAATAGGGGAAATTGATAAAAATGACTTAAAATTTGATTTCAAATGCAAAAGTGTACCCTAAATTCAATCAACTGCAAAAGTAACTCAAAATACTATTGAAAATATAACAAATTCCTTGTGAACAAAAAAGAAAAACTATATTCAAATTTATCATAATGACATTTTTGCGTGAGAAGACTTCCCTGTAAGTCTTTTACGGAAGAATTCTCTAGAAGTCTTCTTTGAGAAGACTTCTCTGTAAGTCTTCTACGGAAGACTTCTCTAACAATAAATCTTAAAAATAATTTATAAAATTTATAAAAAATATTTATATGAGGGAAAAATAGAAATCATGTAACCACAAACATTTATAAATGATGTAAATTTATATCAACTAAAAGTGAATTGTTTTCAACCTAGATGATTTAATGTAGAATGAGTCATGATATTCATTGGTGTAAGGTTTATTAACATATGTTATAGTATTGTAGGTGGTTTTAGGGATAAATTTTGAAATCTTATCTTTTTAACTTTTTATTTTTTGAATTTGACGAATATGTGTTAGTGATCCTCTAATAAGATGATTTTAAACACTTTCTAAGTTTATTTTATGTTTAAAGAAGTGTTTTTTGGTTAGTTATTTGATTTTAGGGTTTCAGAACACTTCTAGAAGACTTCTCGGAAAGTCTTCTAACACATAATGCAGTAAAAGACTTCATGGAAGACTTCACAGAAAACTCTACAATTTTCTTGCTTGAATTTCAATGAAATTCAAATTTCCGCCTAATGGTGAAGTCTTCCACGTGTCTTCCAGAAGTCTTCTCTGAGAAGACTTCCCTGTAAGTCTTCTTCAGAAGACTTCTCTAGAAATCTTCTCAAACAATAAATTTAAAAATAATTTATAAATTTTATAAAAAATATTTATATGGGCGAAAAATAGAAATCATATAACCACAAATATTTTTAAATGATGTAAATTTATGTCAACTAAAATTGAATTGTTTTCAACCTAGATGATTTACTGTAGAATGAGTAATGATATTCATTGGTTTAGGGTTTAGCAACATATGTTATAGTATTGTAGGTAGTTTTAGGGGTATATTTTGAAATCTTATCTTTTTAACTTTATATTTTTTGAATTTGATGAATATGTATTAGTTATCCTCTAATAATGATTTTAAACACTTTCTAAGTTTATTTTATGTTTAAGGAAGTGTTTTTGGTTAGTTAATCGTTTTTAGAGTTCCGAAAGACTTCCAGAAGACTTCCCGGGAAGTCTTCTAACTCCTGGAAGACTTCCCTGAAGACTTCGAACTGGAAGACTTCTCGGAAGACTCTGAGAAGACTTCTCAAGATGTCTTCTAACTACTGGAAGACTTCCTGGAAGACTCCGAGAAGACTTCTCAAGAAGTCTTCCAAACCAAACCGGAACTTAATTTATCTTCAATTTGAAATTAACCGGAAAAACAAAAATATATTTAACCTAAACTAATAATTTGCCGGACATATAAATAATATTTTTTCACTGTTCATTTCACTTTTCGGTGTTTCAGAAAAAAAAAAGTTGGTGAAAACCCTAGCCTCCTCTTCTAAGGCGATTACTGTGGCGATTTCCGACAAATCTCTTCTCCGTCATTTTCACTCCATGTAATCTTGTTTTTTTTGGTCAATCTTGTATCTCCTTCATCGCCCAATTGTATTATAGTAGATTAAACTAACTGGTTCCTCTTTATTTCAGATCTAAAACCGTTTGTTTCTCTCCGTGACTTCTTCCTCTATTTCTTTCCTTTTCGACCTCAATTTCTCCGCATCAGCCGTTAAGTTGACCCATTTTTCCGTAAGTCTCCCGGAAGTCTGCCGTAAGTCTTTACGGAAATCATCCGTAAGTTTTCATGGAAGTCATCCGTAAGTGTTCATGGAAGTCATCCGGAAGACTTCATGGAAGTCATCCAGATAACTTCATAAAAGTCATCCAGAAGACTTCATGGAAGTCTCTAGGAAGTCTTCCATGAAGTCTTTCGTAATTCTTCGGTAAATGTTCTGTAAGTCTTCGGTAAGTCTTCTGTAAGTCTTTGGTAAGTCTTCTGGAAGTCTTCTTTAAGTTTTCCATAAGTCTTCTAAAGTCTTCCAAAGTCTTTGGAAGACTGGATGTTAGTATAGAACTCTTGGTGTGTTTGTTTTATGTTTGAGATGTTGTTTTGTCATTGTTTGCAAACTATTAAATGGAATTACCAGAACTTCTGAAGAGGTTGTTCACCCTAGGGGAAGAGCCCATTCCATTGTAGAGCATTAGATATCATACTGATGACCCCAAATTACTTCATGCTGTAAAGGATGCTCTCTATGCTGATAAATGAGAGGAGCTGAGGAACTCTAGGTTGGGAGTCTTCATAAAGTTTTGGGAGTTGAACTTTGGTTGGGCGTCAAGGCTGGTTTACTTTATGCTCTGTTTTCAGCTTGATGTCAAGAAAAAGTACGAGATTTAGAGTCCCATTGGTTCAGAGCCGGTGAGGTTTTCACTCATTGAGTTCAAACATCTAACCGGTCTCAACTGCGAGTATGTTGAGCATGTCGATAATCCTCATGTAGAGCTGACAGAGGAGTTGTATCGGTTCTGGGAGTTGATGGGTGTTGATATAGATTCTGGTCCAAGCTCCCAGAAAATAGTTCGGCATGTGGGAGATGTGGACAGTGGTCTCGGGATGACCGCATGAGGCTGGGATACCTAGCCATCTACAGATGATTCATTGAAGGATGAAAGTCCACATCCGCTACACTGCCTAGTCCTGCCAGGCTAGTGATGAATCCAGAAGACACTAAGACCTACCCATGGGGTAGATTGGCGTTTAAGATCCTTATGGACTCTGTGAAGGGTAAGGATTTGACAAAAATCTTATACCATTGAAATACATTAATAGGGTAGGGCATTAATCTTTTGTACAACTACTTTGGTAGTGCACTAATCTTTTCTCCGCTTTTGTAACCTATTCTAATGAAGGAACCTATTCAAGTACAAGACATAAGACATAAGATAAGTTCATAAGACATAAGTTCACAAGACATAAGACATAAGTGCACAATACATAAGATATAGAGCTGGAAGACTTGCCAGACGACTTACAGAAGATGTCCATAAGACTTACAGAAGATTTCCAAAAGACTGACATAAGACATCCAAAAGACTTACCGAAGACTTCCAGAAGACATCCTCTGGAAGACTTCCAGAACACTTCAAGAAGATATCCTCCGGAAGACTTACAAAAAACATCCATAAGACTTACCGAAGACTTCAAGAAGACATACTCTGGAAGACTTACAGAAGATTTACGGAAGACTAAAGGAAAACTTACAGAAGATGTCCAAAAGACTTACAAAGGACTTTCCAACAGATTTTCGAGAAGATTAGTTCTCACTAGTTGGAGAACTTGGACGTGTATGACCAGGTTGTCTGAAGTTTGAGCAGCTATAATCCTTTTGTAGCTTTCGCGGTTTGTGTTCTCTCATCCTAGATAGCTCTAACCAAGATTGCCATCTTGATTTCTTTTGTCGCCCCGGACCACGCTTTACATCTGGAGGAAAACAAGTCTGGGACTCAACTTCTCCACCACAAGGATATATATTCTGTGAGCATCCTGTATACAAATATTCCCTCGAGTATATGGGGCACGCAAGTGTGGCAATATGCAGATTAGCAAAGGTTCCAGCTGCTACAGCATGCGAGCATTGTATTTTCTCGATTCCATAGACACTACAATCACACTTAATATGTTTCAAATCAACAACACAGTCACGTTTGACACCTGCCACAAAGAATCGACATCCATCAATTGGTTGAACAGTCATTGTATTCGCTAACTCCTCCACGAATCGCCAATAAGTATTCAACTCCCCGACTATGTTCAGTTGTGAGATTCATAGCATCTTCTCGCATTTTCCAATACAACCTTCCAAACTTTTCTTTTATAAACTCCAAAAGAAACACTGTGGGAAATCCTCTTGCTCTCTTGAGAGCGGAGTTAATAGATTCAGCTATGTTGCTTGTTTTTATATTATACATTTCTCCATGACAATGAACCCGTGACCATAGTCTTAGGTCCGCTTCCTCCAAATATGTTTCCAGTGCCGGGTTAGCACTCCAGATCTCCTCCATGTAGCGGTTAAAGTCAAAGAGTTTATGAGCATAAGCAGCGCCTTTAACCAAGTACAATAGATGCTTCTCTTTATACTTTGGACAATGTTCTGTTGTAAGTGATAATAACATATTCCTCGGGTTACCCAAGGAAACACCTTATCACACGCGCTTTTAATGGCTGGGTGCCGGTCGGAGACTATCATCAAAGCATGCTGATCAGATACACAACTCCTCAATTTTGTGAAAAACCATTCCCAAGCAGCATCATCTTCTATATCTACGATTCCAAAAGCCTATGGAAATATCTGAAAATTACCATCTTGTGCAGCTGCAACTAACATAACACCTTCATATTTCCCACTTAGGTGAGTTCCATCCACCACAATGACCCTTCTCTGATACTGGAAACCAGCAATAGAAGCTCCAAATGATATAAGTAGATACTTAAATCTATTCTCAGCATCAAGTTCTATATTAGTCTTAGAACCCGAATTTGCTAATGTGATTTGCTCCAAATATGAATGAAGCCTCTCATACCCTTCTTCTGCTGATCCTCTTACCAATTTTAAGCATGTAACAATTCTTTGTATGAAGTGGTGTAATCTAGAGTCATGCCAAACATGTTCCTCATTGCATCTTGGATATGCTTCGGATTTAACCCATCAATGATTCCAACGCGATCTATGAAAAGCTGACCAACATACTTCACAGTAAAATGTTTTCGGTGAGCCCGTCGTTCAGACACAGAACATGTATGAGTCTTCACATACTTTGTTACCCAAAATATGTTTGTTCCATGTTTCACACTCGCTCTAAGCTTCTATCTTCACCCAGGAACACGACATTTTGCTACAAGTAGATTTTTAGTGGTTTTGTATATTTTGAAGGAGAATTTATGCTTCACCGCTGTCAACCGCAACTCTGAAACCAATGCCGCTTTACTGATAAAACTCTGGTTGACATAGACATTGTTATCAACTATCCCATTCGAGCTTTTTCCTTCATTAGCATATGTCTCTTTGAAATTCTCAAAACATATATCTTCTTCCTCTTCTTCTTCCTCATCCTTAACTCTTCCATACTCACTGTAATCTCCAAACTTATCATCCACTTCAGGAACATACTTCTCTTCCTCATCATTTATATCTTGAGGCAAATTATCATCATCTTCCACTTTATTTTCTTCTTCCCCTCCATTTTCTTCTTTCCCTTCACCAGCTAGGTTTCCTTCAGCGTTGGCATCATTAACATTCCCCATTCTGCCTCGACTTGAAACACAAAGACGTACAACATGTGTTTTACTTATCTTGATCAATTTTCAAACTTTTCTATCACTTGTAACATGAATAGGAGGAGTATCAGGAGCTATATGTTGCATTAGTGCGCTTGGTAACAAGTAAGTTAAATCTACAACCTCTGCGTTTTTGTCCAGGTTAAAATCTTCTACAACCATTTCAACAAGTTCATCATGTGTAGAACCATCACTCAAAAAGAACATTCTCGCTCCTTTGACATTATCAACCACAAAATCCCAAGAATTATCTTTCACCAACCATTCTCCGTAAACAACAAGTAACTAAAGCATCATCTGCAAAAAATCATATTAAAACACATTAGCAAACATAGAACATCATATTAAAAAATATGGAGAAGACTTAAGTCTTCTTATTAAAACAACAAGTAACTAGAGCAACATCTGCAAAAAATCATATTAAAACACATTAGCAAACATAGAACATCATATTAAAAAATATGGAGAAGACTTCTTAAGAAGTCTTCCGTAAGTCTTCTTATGGAAGACTTAAGAAGTCTTCTGTAAGTCTTCTCACGGAATACTTCTTAAAAAGTCTTATACGTTTAGCTAGAAACATTAATAAAAATAAAAAGTTTGTAACCTCATAATTATCATCATAGTTATGAATTTCACTCAGGAGCTCCACTATTGACTAATACACATTAATTAACAAGAAAATATTAAAAATTCATTTTGAGTTTTGAGAAATTGAAGTTTAATAAAAATTGACGTAGAAGACTTCTTAAGAAGTATTCTCCAGGAAAACTTTTAAGGAAGTTTTCCCTAAAGAAGACTTCCAGAGAAGTCTTCCGTTTAGGTCATTTTTTAAATTGCAAATTTACTAAGGAAGACTTCTCTAGAAGTTACTCTACATAAGACATCTTGAGAAGTCTTCCTTTGTAAATACTGGCTTACTTTTGATATTGAAAAATTCTCGAAATTCCCAGAGAAGTCTTCTCGGATAAACAGGTTGGTTTTCCAATTGACCGAAGTTTGTCAGAAATTTGACTTCTGTAGAAGACTTCTCTAGAATTCTTTCTTTTCGATAACATGAAGTCTTCTCAGCCTCGCCAGAAGTCCTCCTAGATTACTTTGGCAATTGAGAATTAATAGCAAAACATTAAATATTAATGAGAAGACTTCTCGAGAAGTCTTCTGGCAGAAGAATTCTTAAGAAGTCTTCTCTCGTTACCAAATGTTTGACCAGAAACCCGGAATAAAACTTGAGAAGACTTCTCAAGCAGTCTTCTGCCATAAGAATTCTCGAGAAGTCTTCTACAGAAGTCAAATTTCTGACAAATTTCGGTCAATTACAAAACCAACCTATTTTTTAGAGAATACTTCTAGGGAAGTCTTCTCGGTTCTTCTTGTTTTTTTTGTTATCAAAGGAAAGTTAGAAGACTTTCCTAGAAGTCTTCTAGTCAAAACACGCAAAAAGTCAATTGCAAAATTAACCTATGCATTGACCAAAAGACTTCTCTAGAAGTCTTCTTCGCGAACAGATCTGAAAACAAATATCGATTTCATACCTTGGACCGTCAAATGACTTTCTTAGGCTTCTCCAAGCACACAAAACTTCAATACTCAAGCTACGAATCCGCTAATGACCAAGATACATGAGGTTCTACGTCTCTATGAACATTACAAAGTTTAGAATAAAAATCTTGGGTTTTTTAGATGAATTTTTAAGGAAAGTGAAAGAGATGTGGTTTGAGTGCACAACAAATGAGATAGCAAGAGAAAAAATTTTTTTTTTTTTGCCATTAAGACCTTCAAATTGGTTGTTCATGGTAGTTGGAGGATTGATGGCAATGGCAATATTGTAAATATTTGGTGAAGATGAGGATAATAGAGTAAAAGCCTTATTTAAAAAAAACAATGTCATTTTCGTGAATAACTCGAAAATCTAGGGTGAATAAGACAAATGATAGTTCCAAAAAAATGATGAATTAGTTTTGCATTTAACTTCAAATTTTGAATTACTTTTGCAAAACATCCATATAAATAAGACTCCCAAATAAGACATATTCATCAGAAAAAAAAAACAAAATCATCGAACTATCATGACGTTAACATTTTTGTTGTTTTTTGTTTAGTATTATGTTTATATATATATATATATATATATATATATATATATATATATATATATATATATATTCTTGTTTTGATTTTGGTTTATATGCAGAGAAACTATTATAATGCTTGATGATTTGATCACCTTTCATTTTCTTTGACACTATGAAGAGATTGTTGTCTTTTCGATAACTCCCAGATAACTTTATTCTCTCAAAATATTTCATGGTTTGTTTTTGTTAGTATTATGTAAAAACGTGATTGATAAAATCCTTTTATTCTTCTTTTTCTCTTAAGTTTATGGGTTTTCCAGATCTACATCTGACCCATAAATTAAATTCATCTATTCCCATTTTTCATATACACGAATCATACTAATTTCAAGATATTCGACAAATAATATTAATTTATTAAAAAATATTCTATTCCAAAACTTATCATGAAAGTTATGTCATTTAGAAACGTTATAAATTTACTATATAAATAAGACATACTTATCAGAAGAAAAGAAAACATTAAACTATTATGAAGTTAACATTTTTTTTTGTTTTTTATTTAGTATTATGTTTATATATACATATATTTAAATTTTTCTTGTTTTGATTTTGGTTTATATGCAGGGAAACTATTATAAATCTTCATGATTTGATCACTTTTCATTTTTTGGATACTATGAAGAGATTGTTATCTCCTCGACAACTCATAGATAACTTTATTATCTCAAAATATTTCATGGTTTGTTTTTGTTGGTATTATATAAAAACGTGATTGATAATATACCTTTTATTCTTCTTTTTCTCTAAGTTTATGGATTTTTAAGATCTACATCTGACCTATACACGAATCATACTAATTTCAGAAGCATCAAGTAAGTTGAATGATGAACTGACGTTGATCAAATCAGAATTACTTACTACTGAAAGATCGAGGAAAAGAGATCCCTTTTGGATCACCAAAGAATCCCTTTTTGATCTCATTTCTCATCTCTAGGATCTGGATTTCAGTGGCAAAGTGGGTTGAGCATGTGTATTTCAGAAATTGATATTGTAAGATGAATCCATTTAACATCACAAACCTTAGAAATATAATAATAAAATGAAGAAATTTAAAGTTATTAATTAAAAATTATCTCAATATATTTTGAATTGATAAAATTATTCAATATAAATTTATATTGTTCCGTATATGATGAAAGGAGTTGAGAGTGAAGGTTAATATATAAAATGAGAATGGTTTAAGTTGGAATATATATAAATTGATAAAATATTAAACATTTGTCGATTTTTATATTATTCTGTTATACGATGTTAAGATTTATGTATTACATTTAGAATTTTTTGTAGGTTATTTTATCAAATTAGCACAATATTTAAACCACAATAAAATGGGTGGGTTGTATCCTACCAAACTTTTTTTTTTGAAAAATCAAAAAAAAATAGAAAACTATATTAGTTTCTAATTTATATTATAATTTTAATTTATTAAGAGGTGAAAATATCAAATGAAAATATGAATCCTTTTAATACGTTAAAATAGTGCATTATAAAATTTAGGGTCATTTGTTGAAATGTCTTACTTTTAAAAGACAATTAGCCTTTGATCCGCGCGTCCACGCAGATGTTATTTTTATGAATGTCTAATATTTTAAGTAATTTGTTTAATATAACTGTATATATGACTGGAACTTAATATCCGATATCCGTTATCTGATTTAGGATCCCATCCGTTTCGAAAAATGAATATTCAGAAATCCTGATAGTGATTTTATGGATTTGACTGATCCAAGTACAAATTGAGATAGTAATATTTTAGGTCTAGATATCCGGATCTAGATATTAAATATTTAAAATTTAATTATAGTTATATATGTATACTATATATACTTTTATATAAAATAACTAAAATTTCAATTTCATTAAATTTTAATGATTTTTAAGTTTTTAAAATAATAATTTTAAATAGACTAAATAGATGGTTAATAATTATTTTTTATTTATTTTTAATTAAAAATAGGTTCGGATATCTGTGTGTATTCAGAAGTTTGAATATCATTACCCCAAGTATTCGGATCCGGATAACAATTTTACGAATCCGACGAATGTATATCCGAATCCATATATCCTAAAATACCCCGGATATTCGATCCTCCTAGACTTAATTGTGTATATGTATTATATGGTGACTAAAATTTTTAAATTTATAAATTACATAAGTTATTCTTATTAGATATATATCATAAAAATGATAATACATTGTATTTGTTTGTATATATAACCATGTATAATAAATATTAATATGTATTTTGGTCATTAAATCGTTATGGAAAGTTACATGATTTTGTTATTGTAAATGAATAAGTTTAAATTATAATCGAAAATTGTTAACATTATTATATTTTTTATAGTTCAAATATAGTCGGTAGTTTATATGAATATGAATAAAAAATAAAACTAATTTAATGCTAGATATATGTGTAATTCTGTTTTTATTATAAAAATTTGGATACATTTTTTATGAAGTCTTCAATTCCAATGACAAAAATTGTTAATGGGCTTAGCCCAATTTTATTTTATTTTCTTGTTAAAAATCAATTTTTAGATGTTTGGATGCAAAGATAATATCAGTGGTATTCCTTGTAAATATTAGATAAAAGCAAGAGTTATTTCATATTTGTACTTCAGTTTTAATAGATTAGACTAGCTTTTGATCCGCGCGTCCGCCCGGATGTTATTTTTATAAATTTCAAATATTTTAAACAATTTGTTTGATATAATTGTACATATGGCTCAAAACTTAATATTTGATATCCGTTATCCGATCCGGGATTTCATCCGCTTCGAAAAATGGATATACGGGGATCCTGATAGTGATTTTACGAATTCGTCTGATCCAAGTACAAATTCAGATAGTAAAATTTTAGGTCTTGATATCCGGATCCAGATATTAAATATTTAAAATTTAATTATAGTTATCTATGTATATTATATATACTTTTATATAAAATAACTAAAATGATAATTTTATTAAATTTTAATGATTTTTAAGGTTTTATATAATAATTTTAAATAGACTAAATATATGATTAATAGTTAGTTTTGATCCATTTTTAATTTAAAAAAAAACAGATCCGGATATCCACGTGTATTCAGATTTTATTCTGAATACCCTAACCCCGAATATCCGGATCCAGATAACAATTTTACTAATCCGACTAATGCATATTCGAATCCGTATATCCTAAAATACCGTGGATATTCAATTTGTGTATATGTATTATATGGTGATTAAATTTTTTAAATATATAAATTACATAAGTTATTCTTATTAGATATATATATCGTACAAATGAATAATACATTGTATTTCTTATGTAAAACCATTTATCATAAATATTAGTATGTATTTTAGTCATTAAATTGTTATGGAAAGTTATATGATTTGTTACTGTAAATGAATAAGTTCAAATTATAATCGAAAATTATTAACATTATTATCCTTTTCATAGTTCAAATATGGTTGAGTAGCTTATATGAATATGAATAAAAATAAAACTAATTTAATGCTATATATATATGTATAATTTTGTTTTTATTATAAAAAATTGGAAAATACATATACACTTTTTTATGAATTCTTCAATTCAAATGACAAAAGTTGTTAATGGGCTTAGCCAAGCTTTACTGTTTTCTTGCTAAGAATTAATGTTTAGATCTTTGGATGCAGGGATAATATCAGTAGCATTCCTTATAAATCTATAATAATAAAAGGGAGATTTTGAAGCTCCATAGAGCGTCCACATCAGCATAAACTTCTTCGAGAGAGAATGACACGTGTCATTAAAAATAAATAATGCAAGTAAAAATATATAAATAAAAAATAAGTAAATATATTCAAAAATAGAAATATTACATTAAACATCTATAGTAATATTATCATTTAAGTAAATATATTTAGAAATGAAAATATTACATGAAACATATACAGTAATATTATCATTTGATTAAAAAAATAAAAAAAAGTATACAATATAAGAAAAAAATAATAAGTAAATATACAGTTTAAAAACGGAAAAATTACAATAAATATTCATCTTAAAATGTAAAAGATAATATTATAATATTAAAAAAAGAAATAATAAGTAAATATAAAATTTAAAAATGGAAATACTACAATAAAAAATTATCTTAAAATGTAAAAGATAATAATAAGTAATATATGATATAGGAGATGTATATATACAATATAAGAGAATCTAAATAATAAGTAAATATATACAATTTAAAAAGTAGAAATACTACATTAAACATGTATCTTAAAATGTAAAAAGAAAAATAGTAAGTACATATACAATTTTAAAAATGAAAATACTACATTAAACAATAAAAGGAAAATATAATAAATGGACATATACAATTTTAAAAATAAAAATACTACATTAAACAAAACATGATAATATAATAAATGGACATTAACAATTAAAAAAATGAAAATACTACATTAAACAAAATAAGGAAAATATATAATAGACCAAATTAATTTTCAGCACTTATACACTTTTTGGTGAGCAATTTTCAGATTATAGTAAAGGATAATAATAAGTAAACTTACAATATAAGAATATAAATTAAAATCAATATGTAATATAATAAATAAAAATAATATATTGAAATAAATAATAAGTAAATATACAATATCAAAAATAGAAACATTACATTAAACATCTATCGTAATACTATAATTTGATACAATAAAAACAAACTTAAATAATAAGTAAACATACAATCTAAATAATATAAACAATAAGTAAATCTATAGTAATATTATCATTTAAGTAAATATATTTAGAAATAGAAATATTACATGAAACATATATAGTAATATTATCATTTGATTAAAAAAATAAAAAAAGTATACAATATAAGAAAAAAATAATAAGTAAATATACAGTTTAAAAACGGAAAAATTACAATAAATATTTATCTTAAAATGTAAAAGATAATACTGTAATATTAAAAAAAGAAATAATAAGTAAATATAAAATTTAAAAAATGGAAATACTACAATAAAAATTTATCTTAAAATGTAAAAGATAATAATAAGTAATATATGATATAGGAGATGTATATATACAATATAAGAGAATCTAAATAATAAGTAAATATATACAATTTAAAAAATAGAAATACTACATTAAACATGTATCTTAAAGTGTAAAAAGAAAAATAGTAAGTACATATACAATTTTAAAAATGAAAATACTACATTAAACAATAAAAGGAAAATATAATAAATGGACATATACAATTTTAAAAATAAAAATACTACATTAAACAAAACATGATAATATAATAAATGGACATTAAAAATTAAAAAAAATGAAAATACTACATTAAACAAAATAAGGAAAATATATAATAGACCAAATTAATTTTCAGCACTTATACACTTTTTGGTGAGCAATTTTCAGATTATAGTAAAGGATAATAATAAGTAAACTTACAATATAAGAATATAAATTAAAATCAATATGTAATATAATAAATAAAAATAATATATTGAAATAAATAATAAGTAAATATACAATATCAAAAATAGAAACATTATATTAAACATCTATCGTAATACTATAATTTGATACAATAAAAACAAACTTAAATAATAAGTAAACATACAATCTAAATAATATAAACAATAAGTAAATATACAATATAAGAAATATAAATATTACACTAAAAATCTGTCGTAATATGCAAATTAAAAAAATATATAGTAAGTAAATATACAATATAAGAAAAAATAAAAAATAAATAAATATATAATATAAGAAATGAAAATAAATAAATTACACATTGATCTGAAAGTTGTATAGTAAAATAAATAATAAGTAAATATACAATACGAGAAATAAAAATATTACATCAAATATTTTTATTTATCAAAAATTACATTAAACATCTATCGTAATATAAGAATAAGTAAATATACAGTATGAGAAATAAAAATATTACATTAAAAATATATTGTAATATTAAAAATAAGTAAATATACAATATAAGAAATATAAATATTCAGATTATAGTAAAGGATAATAATAAGTAAACTTACAATATAAAAATATAAATTAAAATCAATATGTAATATAATAAATAAAAATAATATATTGAAATAAATAATAAGCAAATATACAATATCAAAAAATAGAAACATTACATTAAACATCTATCGTAATACTATAATTTGATACAATAAAAACAAACTTAAATAATAAGTAAACATACAATCTAAATAATATAAACAATAAGTAAATATACAATATAAGAAATATAAATATTACACTAAAAATCTGTCGTAATATGCAAATTAAAAAAATATATAGTAAGTAAATATACAATATAAGAAAAAATAAAAAATAAATAAATATATAATATAAGAAATGAAAATAAATAAATTACACATTGATCTGAAAGTTGTATAGTAAAATAAATAATAAGTAAATATACAATACGAGAAATAAAAATATTACATCAAATATTTTTATTTATCAAAAATTACATTAAACATCTATCGTAATATAAGAATAAGTTAATATACAATATAATAAATAAAAATATTACATTAAATATCTATCGTAATATTAAAATAAGTAAATAAATAAATTGTATAGTAAAATAAATAGTAAGTAAATATACAGTATGAGAAATAAAAATATTACATTAAAAATATATTGTAATATTAAAAATAAGTAAATATACAATATAAGAAATATAAATATTACATTAAATATATATAAGTAAATATAAAATAAAATAATAAGTAAATATACAATATCAAAAGTATAAATATTACATTAAACATTTATCGTAATATTATCATTTGATATAATTAAAAAATTAAATAATAAGTAAATATACAATATAAAAATAGAAATAATAAGTAAATACACAATATACAAAATACAAATATTACACTAAAAAATATCGTAATATACAAATGCAAAAAATTAAAATAAGTAAATATACAATATAAGCAAAAATAAACAATAAGTAAATATATAATATAAAAAATAGAAAAACTAAATTACACATCGATCTGAAAAATATATAGTAAAATAAATAATTACTAAATATACAATATGAGAAATATAGAAATTACATTAAACATCTATCATTATATTTGAATAAGTAAGTATATAATATACGAAAAATAAATAGTAAGTACATATACAATATAAAAAAAATATTACATTAAATATTTTTTATCAACATATTACATTAGACATCTATCGTAATATAAGAATAAGTAATATACAATATAAGAAATAAAAATATTACATTAAACATAAATATTAATATTAAAAATAAATATACAATATAAGAAATATAAATATTACATTAAACATCTACAAGTAAATATATAAGAAAAATAATAATAAGTAAATATACAATGTAAGAAATAGATAAATTACATTAAATATCTATATGAAAAATGTATATTAAAATAAAAATAAGTAAATATACAATATAAGAAATAAAAGTATTGTATTATATATACTTTAATATTACCATAGATATTAAAGCAAAAAGCTTGAATAAGTAAATATAAAATATAAGAAACAATAAATAATAAGTAATTATACAATAAAAAATAGAAAAGCTACATTAAACATCTATCTGAAAAATTTATACTTTTACGTTTTTATTATTTACAAATATTTTATAAGTAAATATACAACAGAAAATAAATAATAAATATACAATATAAGAAATAGAAATATTCCATTAAATATTTATCGTAATATTATCATTTAATATAAAAAAATAAAAATAGAATAATTAAATATAAAATATAAGAAAAAAAATAAACAATAAGTAAATATACAATATAAGAAATAGAAAAATTAAATTAAATATCTATATGAAAAATGTATATTAAAATAAACTATCAGTAAATATACATTATAAGAAATAAAAATATTACATTAAACATCTATCTTAATATTAGAATAAGTAAATTTACAGTATAATAAAAATAAATAATAAGAAAATATACAAAATAATAAATAGAAATATTATTCTAAGCATCTATCGTAATATTATCATTTAATATAAAAGCAAAAAAAATTAGAATAGGTAATATAAAATATAAGAATAGATAAACAATAAGTAAATATACAATATAAGAAATGTAAATATCACATTAGTCATCTATCGTAATATTAGAATAAGTAAATATAAAATGTATGAAAAATAAATAATAAATAAATATATAATATAAGAAATAGAAAAACTATATTAAGCATCTATCTGAAAAAGTATAGTAAATAAATAATAAGTATATATACAATATAAGAAATAAATATTACATTAAACATCTATTGTAATATAACCATTTGATATAAAAGTAAGAAAAATAGAATAACTAAATATATAATATAATAAAAAATAATAATCAGTAAATATATAATATAAAAATATTATATAGTTAACATTTAAAAATCAAAATAGTTTCGCGCGTAGCACGGATTAATCCCTAATATTAAGTAAAAGTAAGAGTTATTTCTTATTTGTATTTCAGTTTTAATAGATTAGATGTGAAAATGGTATCCTTCCAAAAGAAAATTGTTAAAAGAGTCCACTTTTTTTTTGGAAAAATTACCATTTATCCATTTCCTAACAATAATGTCATTATTGGTTTGAAAGAAATTATAAAATAAATAAAATACAACACTTTACCTTCAACGGCTCTCTCAGATATCGGATCTAATAATAAGTTATTCATATCGTTAATGGCTCTCTCATTTTACCTTCAATAAAGCTCTTTTCTCTTGACTAAAAGCTAAAAGTAGTTGATTAACATTATTGTCCGGTGGTTCCCTTGCTGATACAACTTGTATCCTTGCCATATCGTTTTTTGTTGTGTTTCAAAGTCTATCTCCATTGGGATAAAAGATCAGGTTTTACAAAAGTGTTTTGTTTTTTTACAGATGTGACAAGTATTGTTAAGTTATATCTACTTCCTTATCTTGTCAACTCAAATCATAATTCCAAATCAATGTCCAAAGGTTACAAACACAATAAGTGAAAAATGAAGCACCATTGGAGATCTGTTACTAATTTTACCCAATTGTTTTGTTTTAACAATAAATAAACAAACACAGAACACAACATGAAAAAAACAAACACATAACACAATAATGACGACACTTGAGTTTCCAACACATCCATCACTATATCCTGATGAGGGTTCATCTGATTTAAGTGCGAAGAACTTGCGTTTAAAGTTATAATAAAATGTGAATTAATATGCTTTCTTAATAGGAATGTACACTTAAATAAATATTATATAACATACCTTGCTCTTAACTTATTAACTTCAGGTACATCAGAGTTCCACTGTACATGGTTCTATTCGTGCATATATGTAAGAAAAAACTAAACTTGGGGGTAAATTAATACATATTAATGCAGTATGCACTTTAACAAAATGAAGAAGAACAAAATAATACCGCCTGGGAATTGATTGTTATGCCAAAATCATAATAAGAATATTTCAGGATCTCCTGATTGTTGACAACGAACACGATTTTTCTCAAACTGAACAGCAATGTCATTCACTGCTTAACATTCAATTCTACGTTCCCTATGTATAACAAACATATTATGAAAATAAATAAAATATTTATGTAGTATTAAATAATGATAATGAATATACCTGTCATCTTCTATTGTAAAACTCAGAAATGCAAGGTCGTTGAACTTTGTTTCTTCATTCAAAGAACTTGAAATGGTGCACAACTAACTACCACACTGATAACATCTTAATAAATATTGTCATTAAACATATACAAGATTATAAATTTTTAATTAATAAGCTGAAACGTAACTTATATAAGTACGAACTATTATTAATTTCCAACAGAAATTTGGAAATCAAGCCCCCTATGGATAATATCATCAAAAGAGGAAGGACGGAAGAACGAAGATGATTCAGAAGGAATGTGCTTAACTGTGGTTGATATAGTTAATTTGAGTTTAAAAATGTTGTTGGTTGTCCTGGTTTTTCTTTATCCTAAAATCTTTGATAGAATACCAATTGTTTTCTCGGAATTTATCGACAAAGTATAAAACACATTCATGAGGAATAGTTGCTTGAATTTTCTTCCCCTGAAGTAGACGTTGTACAATGATACAAGAAAAAATTTGTACATGCTAACAAAATATTCTATAAAAATAACAATATGTAGCATAGAGCTAAAAAATTAGTAACACATAACTTCAGAATTGAAAAGAAATCAACTTCAAGTTGTACATTCGAGGAGATGATAATTTGATTTTTCATCTTCGTAGTAGCTTAACTTGAATCATTTGAGTGTTTTCTTGGCCGGGTTTAAGCGTGGACAAAGATGTATAAGTTGTCATGTTGGTTAGAAGTGAAGAGAACAATTTTCACAACTATTAAAATCATATAAATAATAATGGAAAATTGTCCTGAAATGGTTGATTAATGTTATTGGCTGTTCCTTGCTGATGCAACTTGTTTCCTTGCCATTTCGTTTTTCGTGGTCTTTCACAACGCCCAAAGCTAGAACAATCAGCTTATATTTACTTCCATATCTTGCAAACTCAAATCATAATTACAAATCGATGTCCACACGGACTGAATTACAGACGCAATGTCACCCCAGTAATGCTCAGTTTTACAAACTTAAGGGTTATATCTTAGTTAAAATCATACAACTTCAATAACGTTTTTAAAAATATATACAATGGAATTTAAAATCAAATTTACATAATTTAAAAAAAATTAAATAATTCAAATTATATTAACATCATATAAAATTTGATGAGATGTAAAAATCTAAGAATTAAAAGGAAAATAAAAAAAATTTGATAGAAATACTTGAAAGAAACCAACGTGCAAGAAAGAAAATTAGTTAATTTTATTTAAATTAAGCTAAAATTTCAACCGCTAGAGGTCTAAAGTTAAAGCCTAAAAGCGAAATTTTGAATGAAACTAACCGGAGAGTATTACATCTCTTCGACAAGACAACCCTTCGAACATATCCTTTTTACATCGATTTGGGAAATTGCACCATAAAATTTTATTTAACTTTTTATAGGATCGTTAAATTATAAAATATATGTCAAATTTCACCAATTGACTTCACAAGATAAGGAAGTAGATATATTAATGGGTTGGAGACATCAAAAATGGAACTTAAAATGGTGAAGTTTTTACATAAAAACGGGATAGCGATAATTAATTTATGAAAAGTAGGTTGCTTTATAGTGGGAGTAGCTGTCCATACGGAATGATTAAGTCTGTCTGAGGAGTGCAAACAAGCTGTATAGTATTGTCGAAAATACTCATCTTCGATAAGACAATTCTTTGAAACCGTTTCTCTCACAATTGTGTTTTTTTTTAATTTAGTGGTTCCCTTGTTTAAACATCATTGCCTTGCCATCTCATTTCCATATGTCTTTCCCGACTGCCACTGAAAGCGACCTCAAATTTAAACTTTGATGGTTTTCTCTCTAAAAGCAAAACCTTTGCTACTCAATCTGAACATAAGAGGATAGTATACTGAATTTATATCGATAGCGTTTTGGTTTTGATCAGTTTACAATATAACCAAATTTCATATTTCGAAATCCTTCATTTCACAACTGTGGTTTTTTACGCTGGTTGTTCCCTTGCTGAAACATCATTGCCTTGCCATTTCATTTTCCTATGTTTTTCACGTCTGCCACTGAAAGCAACCTCAAATTTAAAGTTTGATGGTTTTCTCTCCAAAAGCAAGATCTTTGCTAGTCAATCAGAACATAAGAGGATAACATTTTGGTGAATTTTGTAATCTTAGATTAAATTTAACATAAATTTTAGTAGCATTATAATATTAAACTGTATATATGATAGTTAAATTATGAAATATATGTAAGATTATGTGAGATAAAAATTTAAGTTGAAGTTGGAAAATAGTTAATTTGATATATGCAGTGCGATTAATAACACTATATAACAGCATCTCTCATCTCAAAATTCAAGAGAAACACGATCTAAAATACTGTTTTCCTTTTATAGGAAGAGTAATTCAATAACGCACATCACAAGTTTCAAAAACAAAGCTAAGTTTCCAACTGATGACAAAGTTTAACGACATGGTCGTTTGGAACTGGAAGGATTTTCATCCCTATCTGGTGGAGAATGATAAGATAGTTAATCTTGGCACAGCTGGGATGGAGATCTCTCAACCGATCTAGATGAATCTAGAGAGAGGGAATCAAAATGGTCGCGGGCGGCGATTAAGGCATCCATTGATTCTACAGTGATAAAGTGGTTGTTAAAAGATGTAATACATGTAAACAAGAAATAGTAAAACAAAACAAATAACAATTACGTGCTGAGATAAAAAGATGATCGTCAATAGACGCCAATGAAGTCAGCTGGATGATGTCGGGATGCAGCAGAAAAGCAGGATCACAGAGGTTACTGGCTAGATTCAACAGATCTTCTCGGAACGCAGTGGATTCAGCTGGATCCTCCGGCGACACACCTTCAAATGTAAAATCACTTGGACATTAACGATCATGGAATAGTCTGACATTGCACACTAAACTTGTACTCAAATCATAGAATTATAACATCCTAAAAATTCCTTTATTTACCTACACCAAAATTAAAATAAAAAATATTTATCCGGATAGAGGAATATAGATACCTGGAGGCGACCAGGAGAGACGAAATTCGTTAGGTCTCGAGCCGAGGTAAAGAACGAAATTATATTCACCACATTTTAGTGTGTTTTCGATCCACTTCGGAAGTTCCACTAGGGACCTACAACGAGGACATGGTAACAACTCGAAACGACGAAACCCTTCTCTAATTTATCGAGTACGGAAGGCAGTAGCGACCATGCTACCGTTATTTCTACAGAGGAAAGGTATGAAAGGACCTAAAGGGCATCTATAAGTTCCCAGGAACGGAGAGTCAGTTGGCTTGGGGCCAATGCAGAACAAGCCGCACAACTCCACCATAATATAAGTTCTGCTGGATCTCGGTTCCATGGAACTCACTGAAAATCGCTGTGTATCCAACAGGAGGTAATGATGGACAACTATCAGGACCCGAAGAAATTTTGAATTTCTATCTCTCTCTCTCTCTCTCTCTCTCTCTAGTCAACAATGACGGATCCTTACTACAGCGCGATGAACCAACACAAAAGAGAATGTGATTGGCTCTATGTAGTGGCGGGCGCAAACCATGGCCTATGAAACAAGTGTGCTTGTGGTCAATTTTTCGTAGTGGAAACTGGCGAGCAAGAAAGGCGGTACTATGTATGAAAAGTGTTTGAGGTTAGAATGATGTGCGGTATATGAATATATGTTGTTAATTTGTTGACTTCCAAGAAAAATTTCTCTTGCACCTTCAGGATGATGGCTCGCACTTTCGCATTTTCTGCCTTCAAGCCTCAAAAATAAGGTGAATGATTAAAGACGCTCGTGATGAGGTCAAGACCCGGTTGAAGCTGTAATTAAAGATTCAACAAATGAGTGAGGAGATCGAAGAGCTCAAGAATTTAGTTAAGGGTTTTCCTTAATTTCTTGTGTGTGATTCCCTAGTTATGTTATCAACTTGGTGTGTGCTCTCGTGTTTATTTGTATTTTAAACTTCTATATTGCTATTTTTTTGTTCGCTTGGTTGCTATGTTTTACTAGTAGTACACCTTCAAATCAGAAACATTAGAGTTAGTTATACATCAACCAGCAACAAGCAACATAAGTTTAAACATAAAACAACAATGAGATAGCTATAGTAGTAGTTAAGACATTTTCACCATATTTTCAACAACCAACAAAAAGCAAGTTTACAACCACGTACAAAGATCTCATTTTTCCTTCTTAGACCTAGTCATTGTCTTGTTCAGGTTTTCATCCAGTGTGTGCACCGTCCTTTTACCACCATTTCCTTGTTTTTTCTCCCTCTCCTTCACATCCTGACGTGAGTCTTCACCTACTTTCTTGACATAAGCTTCCAATAGAGTGACTCTCATGTCTAACGCCTCCATCTTGTTCTCCGCATCTCCATCTTGTTCTTCCAATGCAGCGACTCTCATGTATAACGCCTCCATCTTGTCTGCATCTCCATGTTGTTCTTCCAATGCAGCAACTCTCATGTCTAACGCCTTCGTCCACTCTCCCATTTCTTGTTCCCTAGCATTAACTATTTCTCCCAATTCAATTAACGAGATCTCTAAGCTATTGAGCGGAGGGTTGAAATCCTGCAACAGTCAAACAATGGGAAGAAGGATACACATCAGACTAGTTTTAGTCCATTTACTCACTAAAAATTAATCACTACCATTTATTCGAATCGAAAAACGAAATAGTCATCCTAACTATACCAATTTATTTCACAATCTAACAGAGTGACATAGAATCGCACTAACCCTCGTGTCTCCAGCAGAATCGATCGGGTTTATGTTCTCATTCGCAGCAGCCAAGTTTGTATCTCTATCTTCTTCCTCAAAAGTAGGGTTTTCTCTCCCTTTAGTTTCTTTGTCTGCAAATCAACGACATGAACAAACCAACTAGACAGAGTTCTTCAACAAACAAAATTCAAGTTATACATATTATGATCAGAGAATCGTTGGAGACAGACGAGAGGAGACGAGATCCAAAAAGCTATTCTTTTTTTATGAATTCATTTCAAAACGCTAGAGCGATTAAAATTAGGGATTTCATCGCGGATATACGCGATAGAGATTCGAGATGATTTCTCGCTTTCTTTTGCTGTTTACATTTGCCATCCAAACAATCATTTAACTTGGACCCATTAGAGGAACTAGCCCATTTCTCATAGTATTGAGATGGATACACGCCGTAGACGAGATTTTTATTCGCTGTTTACTTTTGCCATTTAAACAATTATGTGACTAGTGCCCATTAGAGGGATTGAGCCCATTAGATGAAATGAAGACATTATCTCTCTATCTATTTTTAATAACCCATGAGGACACCATTCTGGCTCAAATCATCTTTGTTTAAATCTTCTTTTTTATCTTTCTGTCTCTAATAACCCATAAATTTTTTTATCTTGATATCATCTAAGACAATATTTTTTCTATTTTTTATATGCGCCTACTCACAAATACACACAACATGAGACTATGAAGATAAAACGGTTTGCACACGACATAGAAAAAGTTTAAAAGAGCAACAAAGTGATAAAATTGCACACGACATAGAAAAGGTTTAAAAGTGTAGACAAGTGAAGAAATTTCTTGTTATTAAACGAAAGTTCAGGATCATTGTCATTAGCTTGCCATTTACGCTCATTTGAAGCCGTGTCGTTAACCTGTTATTTTGTATCCTTGCCATTAGCTTGCTAATTCTGAAGGGTAGCGCTATTATTTTGAAATAATGGGACTAGTCACACAAATTTCCTTTCTTGAAGTACTGATTCCACAATTTTCCTGCAAAATGAGGCATAATAGCTAAATCTTTCTAAAAATTATTAATTATTAGTAAAATACATTATATGATCTGCACTTTTAATTGCAGACATTAAACCTCAGATATTTAAATTCAAATCCCGGATCATACTCTCGTTTCAAAAAGTTAATACGACATTATAAAAATTAATACTTTGAAATATCTAAATTCTCAAACTTATTAATTAAATTACAAACATTTACCGTTCAAATTCGACTTCACAAACCGATAAAGTTGTTATATCAAAATATAAACTCAAAAATTAATCTGGATTTAAATCGCAGATCAAAACCTAGTATATTTGTTACAATCACATCTCAAATAACAGGTAACATAACAAAATCATTTTCTTCAGCCAACACGTAATAAAATATTTTCGTCAGCCAACATGTAATAAAATCGACCGTGTAGTTTTTTCTTATAACTTTTATAGATGCAGAGAATCAAATCACTTTTAACAGAAGCACATGACCTGTAAGATCTTCTTGAACAGAAGTAAATAAATCTTTTTGGCCACTTTAAAGGAGGCTTTGCTTAGTGGTGAAGTAGTAGTCAATATTAGCTCCTTTGTTTTTCTGGTGTTATATTTACTTAATTCTCATATAAATAAAATATGTGAATCACTAAAATTGTTTGATACAAAAAATAACAATTCATGTTAGTAAATATCGTCTTCTGAAAAAGAAAAGAGAAAAACTTGAATCTATTTTTTATTTTTCTGTATCGATTTATATGGTAAGTTGAATAAGATTGTACATTTCTCATAGGATTCAGAAATATTTAAGAATCAATACAGCCATTAGCCAATATAAAATCGACTTTTATTCATGTAAACCTTTGGAGAGCAGTAATCAACATTTTCTACATGATAATCACCCTTATAAATTATATAATAGGTTAATCATATATCTACAGAATGTGTTTGCATTACAAGTTAAAAATATATAGAAAAAATTTGGAGAATAATTATTAATTTTCCGAAACTTCTGACTTACAAGTCATTTATAATATTATGAAATTCAGAAATCAGAAGGTAAGTGACCTCATTGATCTGTCCATTACATGTTTAGACTTTTATAAAGAGGTTCAGTGAATATAAAATAATCCTTGTTTGGGAATATTCCTCATCAGTTACATCATTGAGATACTTATATATTATAACTTCAAATTAAAGTGAAAATAATTCTATTTGACATCTCTTTGTTACCAAATTTTAAACTAATTGAGAACTAAATAAAGGAATGGTCCAATTTAAGGTCTGACCTATGGGCTGTGGTTGCACGCACTGACTTTGTTTTCTAATTTATTAACAGTTACTTTTCTCCTCATCTTTCAAATACTATAATATTAGGTAATTATTCGAGCGCATATGCATAGTAAAATTTACATACTAATAATCGTTAAATATTAATTTTGATCGTGTAACCATCATGTCATAAATCCCCGAATGTATAGTCATGAATCGTCAATATAAGCTTGATGAGTAAGATCATGTTTGCTGATATTTTATTTTTTTAAACCTCTTTAGTTTACATTGGACCATATAGTCATGGACTGTCAATATAAGATTGATAAGTAGGGGGTCATATTTGTTGATATTTTCTTTTAAAATCTATTTAATTTACATTGGGCTTCGGTGATATCATAGGGATGTTATAATTCACCATCTCACTTCAATATGAAAAATTGTATTTTTGAAAAGATATAATCAAATAATATTTGAGATCCGCGCTTGCGCAGAATAAACATTAATTATGTATATAAATTATGCATTAATTATTTATTTCTTGTTCATTTATGTATTATGCAATAATAAATATCTTTAATAATTTAGAAACGAATAAGTATTACATATATAATTAAACTGGAGTAAGCACATAAATTAAAAAAATCCCTCTTTTTATTTATAATATTTTTTGTTAAACAATAATAATTTATTTATTTTATATGGTATATAATTAAAATTAAATTATATTCACACACACACACACACATATATATATATATATATATATATATATTATGTTTTAATATGAATGTATACTAACTGAGGCTTTGTACTCACATGATTTTATTAAAAATTTTACATTTGCTGTAACAAAATTATTATTTTATTAATATGAATATTTATTAATTCAGGCTTTATACTCAATGAAAATTTTGCAATTAACATGTTTATATATTTTATATATGATATATATTTTAATTTAAATGATATTGAAATAAATACATAAATTTATATTAAATGAGATTTAATATTTATACTATTTTATGATCATTTTGTATTTTGTTATAACAAAAAGTTAAACCATTGATCAAAAAAAGTTCAATGTGAATTTTTAACAGTCTTAGTAATTTATAATCGTTTAAAGTTCAAATACAACATATAAGAAAAAATCTAATTTTTTTAATTATATGGTTAATTTTACTGTTTAATTTCTTTTAATAATATAAAATTAAGTAAAAATGATGGATGATACAAAAATTGTTATCAAATCTTTATTATTCAAAGTCATTAATTGTCATAATATGTTAACTATATTATGTAATTCTGTAGGTTTTATTTAGGGAAAGAATAGAGAATATTCTTTTATATACTATTAATTAGTTTGATAGTTAGTCGAATAAAAAATATAATATATGTTTAAATGGACTAACCTATTTTTCTAATGATTCTAAAAATCATTGTAATGATGACACGTGATTACCAAAATATGTTGTAATGATTCTCAATTAATATATAAGGGATTTGCTTTGTCAAAGTTGGAGCCAACCTCTTTGAGACTTATTTAGCAGCCCCTCTTTATAGATTTTCTAATATCAGAATTATATATTGCAGTAGTGTGCTGTTAATAAATATTATGTCTCTCCGATTAATTCAACTGTTAGATCGAATACAAAATTACTTATGCATCTACTTATTCATGGCTAATACATATTATTAATAATTTGTTAGTACATAGAGATTTTAATTTCTCTTTTGATTATTAGAAGACCATTAAGGCAGCAGCAGCGAGAATACCTTAACAAAACTTTCAAGATTATAATAATTCTTAAGAACTGAAAAAAAAGGTCTAGACATAGAAAAATTGGGAATTGTCTCTTTTCAGAGAAAACCCTAGTAAAAATGTAAGAGACTCATTGATTATGTGGATTTATTTATTGGTTACATGAAATTTAATTAAAAGTTTAATAACAAAATATATATAGGTACTTTGTGGAGAGACCCTTCCTTTTTTTGACAACTTGCATTTCAATTAGAAAGAAAAAGTGTGGGTTTTGGCGCATGGTTCATTACACTAAATGGTTATGAAAATAATTTTTGCCAAAAAATATTTTTAGTGATCCTTTTATAGACAGTTTTTAACAAAAAGAAATGATACAAAATAGGAAACTATTGTAGAAAAAGTCAAAACATTAGGCTGCTTAGAAATTATATCTAGATGTGCTCATCTTCTATTGGCTCAATTATATTTAAAAAATAAAAATAAATTTTCTTGGTTAATGCTAATTAAATATTAATAAAAATTAGTTTAGAGAGTCCCAACTAAAAATCCTAAGGAATTTGAAAAGGGATATGCTGCTTGTGCTTTGAAAAATAAAATCAAAAAGTGAAGCAAATCTCCTACATATTAAAAAAGAAACATTTTTATTAATTCTCTAGTCATTATAAATGATATGTCATGTGTCATCACTACAATCACTTTCATTAATAAAAGTCGACATGACATACTAGAAAATATGACATGGCTTAAGGTAAAATATAATATGGAAAATTACATTTAATAATGATTCTATTTTTGGTAAACTTCTTAAAAGATGGTAATAACTCATATATTATCATTAAAATAAATATTTAAAATTAAATTAAATAATATAATAATAGAAATATATTGTTTTACAAAATTTCAGAATATTATAGTCTATTTTTATGATCATATAATATTTATTAATAAACAAGATTTTCAAAAGTTTATACAATTTAAAAAAATATATAAAATTTTTAATCAATGATACATTTGTACCATTTGTTTATTTTTGATATCTATAAATCCTAGAAATTTTTTTTAGTTTTATTATTTATAGCTATACAACTTTATATCAAATTTTAATTTATACAAGTTGATTTAATATATCTCAACCCAAAGAAATAAATGAAAAATTTATTTAAGATTATTATTTAAATATATATATAAAACATAATTTAAAATAAATCAAATTGTTCATTTTATCTTAATTTTATGTTTAACTAAATTAAGACTTATATTAATTTTTTATATATAAATAACCAAATCTAAACTAGTAACGAAATTTATTTCAAATATAATTTAAATTTTAAAAAAATTATTGTTGCATATGGTGCAAGAAAACATCTAGTCTAATCTATTAAAACTGAAGTACAAATAAGAAATAACCCTTGATTTTACCTAATATTTACAAGATGTGCCATTGATACTATCCTTGCATCAAACATCTAAACATTGATTATTAACAAGAAAAAAATAAATTTGAGCTAAGCCCATTAACAACATTTATCATTGAAATTGGAGATTTCATAAAAAAATGTATATGTGTTTATATATATATATAGAATTAAATTAGTTTTATTTTTTGTTCATATTCATATAAGCTAACCAACTATATTTGAACTATAAAAAAACTAATAATGTCAATAATTTTCGATATAATTTGAACTTATTCATTTACAATAACAAAATCATGTAATTTTCTATAATAATTTAGTAACTAAAATACATACTAATATTTATTATAAATGGTTATATACAAACAAATACAATATATTATTCATTTGTACGATATATCTAATAAGAATAATTTATGTAATTTATAAATTTAAATTTTTTAATCACCACATAATACATATACACAGTTATGTCTAAGACATATCGAATTTCCGAGGTATTTTAGGATATATGGATTCGGATATGCATTCGTCGGATTCGTAAAATTGTTATCCGGATCTGGATATTCGGGGTTAGGATATTCAGACTAAAATCCGAATACACACAGATATTTGAACCTGTTTTTAATTAAAAACCTAAATATTAACCATCTATTAGTCTATTTAAAATTATTATTTTAAAAAACTTTAAAAGCATTCAAATTTAAAATTAAAATTTTAGTTATTTATATAAAAGTATATACAATATACATAGATAACTATAATTAAATTTTTAATATTTTATATCCAGATCCGGATATTCAGACATAAATTTTACTATATGAATTCGTACTTGGATCAGTTGAATCCGTAAAATCACTATCAGGATCCCCAAATATCCGTTTTTTGAAGCGGATGAGATCCTAGATCGGATAACGGATATCGAATATTAAGTTTCATTCATATATACAGTTATATCAAACAAATTGCTTAAAATATTTAACATTCATAAAAATAACACCCGCGCGGGCGCGCGGGTCAAAGACTAGTTAACCATTAAAGTGTAAGTTATTCACAAGACTGTCATTATGCAGATGTGTAACACAATAATACTTCTCTCCTAAGTAAAAACTCATATATTACTAGACTATTTACAATATAATGTCATTGGTCATACATAACATTTACATTCTATTTATATGTTGTTACGTAAATAAAATATTCATAACATAAAATTGACCCATTAAATAAAGTTCTATCGTTTAAAAACATCTAATGGCGACCTTTATAACTTTCACCTTTTTAGCTTTCAACGAATCAATAAAACGGTAATAAAGTCAAATTCTTATTCATTTGATCATCATACTCTCCAAACACTTTATCAGTATTTTTTAAACCCACTAATGGCAAACTTTATATCCACTTAATCATCGTATTAAATAACCTAAAACCATTGGTTTTTTAGTCATATTTGTCATATATTTGTTTGTTTTAGACTTTGTTTTCATGTAATGGTTAAATGAGATTGTTTGTATTCACATTTTTATTATCTTCGAGGCATTTTATTATATACATATGATGGAAATTAAATCAATCTTTATATTTACTGTTTATTTTATATTTTGATAGTTTTATCATCATTGTAACGAAATCAAGTATAAAGTCATTACATACAAATATGTAAACGATCTATTTGGAGTAATACCAAGTATGAGTTCTTAGTGGTTTATTCGGAGTAGTGGGCATGTTTTTTTATATGATTGTTCCACAGTTTCCTTATAGTAATCACGAAATATTTGCATATTTATTTCTAATATAATGTTTAATTGATTACTCGGCATACATTGCTAACGTTCACTATTCACCTATAATTTTGATTTTTATAGTATTCTTATATGGTAATATATTATCTTAATAACCTGTCATTTATGAACTTTATAAGCTAATAATTTGGAGTATCAAGTTATACTGAGACAATGAAATATATTAACATGTGAATATCTTGCACATTAATAACCATGTGCATAATAAATTGGTTTGGAATAATTAAATATATCAAAAAACCAGGATAAGTGACAAATTCTATAATGAAAAAAAAAATTGTTTTACATAATTACTAGGGATAGTCAAAAAACCGAATCCAGATCGACCCAAACCAAATCAATGTATATGTCTAAACAATTTGGTTCAGGATTTTATCAACGCAAATAGTTTTGTTTGGATTGGTTTAAAACTAAACCAACAAAACTGAAGTGTTTTTTTTAATTCGATAAATTAAATATAAACATAATTTTATACATTTTAATTCTTACTGAATAAAATAAATACCACTAAAATAAAATAAAAGAATATGAATTTATACACTAACATCAAAACCAAAAAAAAATTATGAGATTTATATAGGCTTGAAAATAATAATATACTGTTATTGGATTACTTCTTCTATATTTATTGTGATGTTTGACTTTATGTTTAAATATGAAAAAGATGATGATTTAGTGTCAAATGATGTTTTGTTTATGTTTTTATAAATTATATTTTTGTAATTGAAAAATAATAAAACTAAAATCTCAACTTGATTGAATAGAACAAAAACAAACCAAATTAAATCAAACTAAAAACCAACCAAACCGATATAAAATCGAACCGAACCAAAACACAAACCAAATTGAACATAAAGCAAATTAATTTTGGTTGACTTTTGTTAAAGTTTTCTTTCACCAAAACAAACTAAACGAAACCAAACTCAAATTGAACCCGTAATAAACCAAAATATCCACTCTTAATAACTACAATTATATAACATAAATATTAGTATTTCATCCCGTACACAGTGTGGATCACTACTTAGTGTTAAATAAGAGTAAGGCCATATTTTGATGGGTCCTTTCAACCTGAATTTACTATTTTCATAGTTAATAGTTGACACGTAAACCAGGACGTCATTGGTAAAAAGCAACACACATAAATTTAAGTTAATCATTATATACTCAAAAAATATATTGTCTCCTATTCATATGATAAAATGCATTTATATCATGTTGTGTAATATTTAACATAAATAAAATTATTTTAAAAAATCTATTTTTTATAATTAATATTAATCTTAAAATAAGTATAAATTACATTAAAATTTTAAAATAATATTTTTTGTGAAATAAAAAATACAAAAAATATAATTTTATGAAACAAAAAAGTGTATATATATATATATATATGTGTGTGTGTGTGTGTGTATGTGTATTTTTTCTCTAAAGATACCCCTACTGTTTATTAAGATTTCTAAAAGTCAAGATAGTTTTCCTTATTACAATATTTAGAAAGACTTTTAGTCAAAATTATTTAGGAAGACTTTCTAAAAATTATAATATTTTAGAAAATGAAGTTTCTTGAATATTCTTTTCAATATAATTAACTAGAATTTAACCCGTACAACAACGCGAGTTTTGTTTTCATTTTTATATACATATATATTTATTTTACATCATTAGTAACATTAATCATATATTTAAATGTTTATATAACTATTACAAACACAATAATTTTATAGTATACATGTTAACATATACATGAGAATCATATTTTATATTTAAATTATATTAAATTTTGATTTGGGTTTCAAAGTTAGATTACCATTTATTAAAATTTTAATGTTTATTTAGATAATATGTATATATATATGTGTTAATTTTATGTTTATATGTTAATATCAAATGTTTCAATCCATTTCTTATTATATATTTATTTTATTGGATTGTATATGATTATTAAATAAAATAATATATACATAAACTTATATTTTAAATTATTTTATATTTAATTTATATTAAATTTTAATTAGGATTGCAAAGTTAGATTACCGTTTAGCATTTTTTTTATGTTTATTTAGATAATATATTATTGTATATATACCAAAATTTTACTCATCTATCATATAGGTACAATTTAATTTTCATATATTTCAAATTTAAAAATAAAACAAAAATTTATGTAAAATAGTATTGTTATATTATAAATTTTTAAAATAAATTTTGCTACAAAAATACAAATTTATAAAAAATAAAACAAAAATTTAAGTAAATATTATTTTTCTATTATAAATTTTTAAAATAAATTTTGCTACAAAAATACAAATTTATAAAAATTTATAGTAATAATAGTATAAGCCACATAAAAATTATTATATGGTTAGATAATATATAACCCAAAATTATATTAAGTCATTGATAATTTATTATATAAACTATAACTTGAGTATAAAAAGAAAACCCGCATGACCAATAATATTATAATAAATTCAAATATTATAATAAAATTAGATAATATATAACACCAAATTATAATAATTTATTGATAAACTTTATTATATAAACCATAACTTTGTAGTATAACTATAAAGTTAGTCATATATTTAAATATTTATATAACTATTATAAACACAACACTTTTATAGTTTACATTTTATATTTTATCTTATTCGATTTGAATTTGATTACTAAATAAATTAAAATATATATGAAAAATCATATTTTAAAATTATTTTATATTTAATATCTACTAAATTTTGATCCGAGTTTCAATTTTAGATTACCATTTAGCAAATTTTTATGTTTATTTAGATGATATATTATTGTATATATATAAGTATAGAATTTTTATTTTTCATTTTATAAAAGTACATGATTTTTATTTTTTTCATTTTATAAAATATAATTGAATGTATATTAATCTATAATTATATTTTATATAATTAGAAATTAATTAAATAGTTGCATAATATTTAATGTTCAGATTTTGCTAAAATCTTTTTCAAAAGATTTTTTATGATTTTTAATATAAATTTATATTAAAAAAAGATATCAAAAGATATTATGATTAAAATAGTTACAAATATTTTATCATTAGTTTTAATGAAATACATTTTATTAAAGTTTTCTATTAGTGGTTCCAAATAAAAAAAATCACACATGAAATGAATAATGACTTCTATTTTAATAGAATAAATTTCCTTCAAAAAACAACATATCGTTCTAACTAAAAGTAATTAGATAACTATTAATATGGATTTCACATAACCCTAATGCAACAATAATTCTTCATTTGATCTCAAATTAAAGACTATTTTTGTGACACCCCGACCTAGCATAGTTGAAATAATCGGCGATATCATGACACTTGCCTCCATCCAAAAGGTCGAAATAATGTATCTTTAGGATCCCAGGACGTTGTTGACAAAAAACCCACCAATATGAGTCAAACCTGAAATGAAAAACAATAAAAAGAGGTGAGAATTTTGACAAAAGCTAAGTGAGGGAAGCTCCATGGCCCCAAAATCATCACCCGGCATTCACCACACATCATAACAAAAGCTCTACCTAGAACATCCAGTAAAGCAATATCAATCAACAAGAAACGAGGATAAACCCTGACGGTGCCAACATGAGACCACACCACCTCGTTCGGTCCCCGCGTTCCTCATTTTTTCGCGGGAGGGCTCACCACATTCTTTTTCTCCACAACATCACGATGACTCTGTGAGTTCCACGACTTGATGCAATAACGTTACTGACTTTGGTGCTCGCGTGATCCGCCACCATATTCATACGTTTCACATTATCTCCATGACATCACGCTACTACGTTCTTACTTCACATACAGGCACGCCGCATGCCCACTCCAGCGATGAATCATGCCAACTCACACGATTGCCACATCATCCAACAAGAAACGATGCAATGCTTGAGACTTACGTACTTCCACCACGTTGCACCGGCACACATAGGCCTTATTTCGTTCTCTAAATCATATACCCCACCCACATATACATCACCCACATATATTATAACCCCAATCAATATAATCATCACATACAATCCTTAAACATCATTGGATCATGTTTTAACAACCTAGCAATAGATTTAGGCGTTCACACATTACAATACATTATATATGGGTATATAAGATATAGTTCATTTATCAAACAACTACGCATATGCTTATAGATAATACGTAGGTATGAAGAATTTAGATAGATACTTCTACTATGAAGCGATAATGAAAGAAGGAAGGAAAAGATGACATTAGTCCTCACCTTTGCCTTATATCTGCGAATGAAAAAGAGAGAAGAAGAAAATCTGAAGTTTAGGGCTTTCCATATACCAGATCTACAAAGAAACGGGTAGGTGTTACCACCGAAGACCCATGATAAGAGATCTAAGATAAAAGAGAAGAAGGAGATGAAGAAAACGGGAACTAAGGTTCTTTACCTCACCGGTGACCAGATCTAGAAAGAAGAAAATAGGGGATCTAGCTACGGACTCAGATCGGTTCATTGGTGATCTCCAACGGTTTGGCTCCTGCGTGCAATGAACGATGACCAACGAGGAGAAAGAGACACCGGCGAAAACAAGGAGAGGGAGGTCAGACAAGAGAGAATGAGAGAGAAGAGAAAAGGATAAACATTGACGGCTAGGTTTTTCATATCTCTCTGGAACTCTACAAGGCTTCGCTCTAGTATCTAAATGAGAGAGAAGAGAATGGGAAGCCTCCTTTTTATAGGAAAAGAAAAGGAATCCCCAGGGTTTACTACACATGCATGAATTAAAAGAAGGGAGGAGATGGGCTTTGGTCCAAATAAATTAAATGACAAGGAAGCCCACATACCGTCGGACCGGGATGTGACAGCTCTCCCCCACTTAACTAGGAATTCCCCCCAAATTCCGAATGGAGCCGGGAAAAACTCAACCATTAAGTTAGAGATTATGAATTGGTTCAATTCATATTGGTTTGTGTCGAGGCTGACCATCTAGGTTAGGACTATAGAGTCTTTCCTGGGTTCTGGTACCAATTGTAACACCCCGACCCAGCATAGCTGAAATGGTCGACGATATCATGACACTTGTCTCCAGACACAAAGGCCGAAACAATTTGTCTTTAGAATCCCAGGACGTCTTTGACAAAAAAACACCAATATGAGCCAAGCCTGAAATGGAAAAGAAAGAAGACGGGTGAGCATTTCTACAAAAGCTCAGTAAGGGAAGCTCCATGAGTCCCAAAATTATCACCCGACATTCACCACACAACATAACAAAGTCTATACCTAGAACATCCATAAAACAATAGCAATCACCAAGAAACGAGAATAAACCCCGACGGTTCCAACATGAGACCACGCCACCTCGTTCGGTCCCCGCGTTCCTCATGTTGTCATGGGAGAGCTCACCACATACGTTTTCTCCTCAACATCACGCTGACTCTGTGAGTTCCACGCCTTCACACAATCACGTTACCGACTTCTATTCTCGCGTGATCCGCCACCATGTTCATACGTTTCACGTTGTCTCCACGACATCACGTTACTACGTTTTTACTTCACACACAAGCACGCTGCATGCCCACTCCGGCGATAAATCATGCCAACTCACGTGATTGCAACATGATCCAACAAGAAACGATGCAACACCCGAGACTTACGTACGTCCACCACGTTGCACCGGCACACATAAGCCTTATGCCTTTCTCTAGCTCATATACACCACCCACATATACATCACCCACATATACCATAACCTCGATCAATACAATCATCAAATACAATACTTAAACATCATTCGACCATAACAACCTAGCAATAGATCTAGGCGTTCACACATTACAATACATTATATATGGGTATATAAGATACAGTTAATTTATCAAAAAACTATGTGTATGCTTATAGATAACACATAGGTATGAATGATTTAGATAGATATTTCTACTAGGAAGCGATAATGAAAGAATGAATGAAAAGATGACATCAATCCTCACCTTGGCCTTAGATCAGCGAATGAAAAAGAGAGAAGAAGCAAATATGAAGCTTACGGCTTTCCACGAACCAGATCTACAAAGAAACGGGTAGGTGCTACCACCAAAGACCCATGATAAGAGATCTAAGATAAAAGAGAACAAGGAGATGAAGATGAAGAAAACGGGAACTAAGGTTCTTTACCACCGATGATCAGATCTAAAAAGAAGAAGAAAAAGAGATCTAGCTACGGACTCGGATCGGTTCATTGGTGATCTCCTACGGCTTGGCTCATGCGTGCAACGAACGACGACCAACGAGGATAAAGAGACACCGACAAAAAAAGAGAGAGGTCAGCCAAGAGAGAACAAAAGAAAAGAGAAAAGGAGAAACCTTGACGGCTAAGGTTTTCGGATCTCTATGGAACTCTATAGGGCTTCGCTATAGTTTCTAAATGGAAAAGAAGAGAATGGAAACCTTTTTTTTTATAGGAAAAGAAGAGAAAGCTTAAAAGTTTACTACACATGACTAAATTAAAAAAAAAAGGAAGAAAATGGGCTTTGGTCCAAATAAATTAAAAAGTCCACATCTCGGCAGACCGGGATGTGAAAGTTATTATACATAATTAATAGTGTATTCAAATAAAAATGTGATGAACTTCCAGAAGAAGTGATCTATGGACCCATGTGATTATTGTCCTCTGCCTGTGCTTAGAGGTTAAGCATATTGTTTTCTTTTTCTTTTGCTCAGAGCATATTGTTTTCTAAGTAATTTTTTCTGCCAGATAATGTCGTTTAATTTTAAATTTGAACTTTGATGTAATGCACGTGGTTTCGTACGATACAGATCTACAAAGAGATTCCGCCAATAACGGCGTCGTGCACTGTAGCAGCGGTGAATGATTAACCAATAATTTAGTACCAACCGTAGCTAAAGATTAAAGTGAAATTATTAAAAGTTGACGGTGTTCGAGTCGTCCGAGTGAGTCTAGAGGTAAACTGAAACACCCCAACCCGGAAATCTTTGAAAAACACGTTGTAAATTCTAGTAAGGATTTTTATAAAACTTCCCAAATGTTACCCATGTTCAAAATACACCACCCCGATTGTCTTCATCGTCCCGCGCTCCGGTCCACACAATCAACCTTACCTGCATTCGTAAAAGGAGGCATGAGTATACAAAATTACTCAGTGAAGACGCTCCAAACCGCCCACATGCAACTCAATAATCAAGCAATCGAATTTCATATTCCATTCTAACAACCTAGCAATTTCCAATCTATCAACCTAGCAATTCGTTTCTATCATTTCTTACTTAGCCAATTTTCTTTCCTATTACTTATTCGTTTTCATGCATTCAAAAACTAACAACCTAACCTATGGTTCTATCATTTTTTTACTTTAGCATTTCTCAACATTCTGACCCGAAGGTCCATCAACCTGCGGCCATAGCCAAACCTGCGGCCGTAGCCAAACCTTCGGCCGAAGCCAATCCTGCGGCCGAAGCCAAACCTGCGGCCGTAGCCAAACCTGCGGCCGAAGCCAAACCTGTGACCCGTCGGTCCATTACGGCCGTAGCCAACCTGCGGCCGAAGCCAACCTGCGATCCGAAGGTCCATAACTGCCAAAGCCAACATACACGGCCCGAAGCCAAAATATGATCATAATATCTTTAAGGCCCAAAGCCAAAACATATTTTTCTTCCTTAGCTTAATCATGTTCTTCTAATCTCGTACTTTCCTTAAATTACTTCAATTCTCAATCCGTTTCTATAACATTTTCAACCTAACATTCCAATTCTTGCTGGATCAAATCTAAGTATTTCACGTAAACATCTCAATTAAACATAACATCATTTCACGCAATCTAACATGCAAATATCCTATGAATGTATGAACGTTCTTCAATCCTTGAGAACTATCTCGAAGAACGAAGAACAAAATTTCCATAAACAATTTCTCTAACGCATAATCTTCATCCTAACAATTCAACTATGATAAAAATACTAACTATTAAGTTGCCACGAATCACGCCCTCACCTCGGTTGATCTTAAAAGATCGAAGACTCTGAACCTTCATGCGTTTCCTGGCGAAGAACTCCTCGGCTCCTCCTTGTTCGATCCTTCTTCTCAAAATCTTCTCAGAACTTCGTTCATGCCCTGGCTTCTCTCTATTTCTTGTTTATAAGTTGAGTGAGAAATGAAGGCTGGAGGTCTCCTTTTATACTTATTTCAGGACTTGCTCACCAAGCCGGCCATTAAGTGTTGTTTTCTTATTTAGTTTGGTCAAACTTATCATCAATGGCTCTAAGAATATCTACGCTTATTGCCTTATATGACTCCCGTAGACACGACCTTCTTTTCGTATAATCTCGTCAGTTTCACTTGATAAAACTTGCCTTTTTGGAACCCGCATTCTCCGATAGCCAAACTTTCCATAGTTAAACTGGCAGTCTGTAATTCCCTTGCTTAGACTTTGATCGCTCTATTTGTTTACCGAACATCCGATACTTAGTCAAAAATGTGGCTCATTCTTCCAACCCTCAGGAATACAAGTGTTTCCACACTTAAAAAAAATATGATCCTTGTACAACTAAACCACTCGCAATTTATTTCCTTCGAATTTAAAAATACTCCGGGAGCGGGTCGTTACACAAACTACGTATAATTTGGGTAAACTCGTGGTTACAAAACCATCCATTTGGTTAGGCTCACTTTTTGCTTCAATTTCTTACCGTGTGTTTTATTAATTTAACAATCACTTTATATTCTAACACTGATTTATTTATTAGAAATTATAAAAGATAATTTATGAACTATAAGAATGTGCGTTTAACAATTTTATTTAAACCATATAAACTGTCTTTGAAAATACACGTCTCACAATTGTATTTACACAATACCAAAATTTTATTGTAAATCATGTTCAGAAAAAAAAAAAAACGGACATTATTAAATTTTGGTTAACCCATTGAACAAATATAGCTTCCCCACTTTTCATGTTATTTATCATCCAATTGTAAATTAAAAAAAATATTCAATTTAAATGCTTTCCAATAGCATGAAATTCTCTACCTAAATCTATTCATGTTTTATTATAATATTTGAAATAGTTTTTGGATTTCAAAATAAGAAAATATTACTTTTAAGATACCCTTAAATTTTTAATTTTAAAACGAAAAAAATTGACTTGTGTATTGGTGGTTAATATTAGTACGAATTGTTCATCAGCCAAATTTAAATATAGCATATATATTGAGAAACAAATTGTACATAAATATGTAATTACATATTTCTAAATCTTCTTATAATATAATTTTATACTTTTCATAATGTTATTGCATTTCCTTAAATTTATCATGTTCTATATAGAATAATATTTTGCTAAATGTTTTACAAAATTTAGTTTTTAAAAAGAAATTTCTACTTTCATGTTGTCTTCTCATATTTTCAATAATAATCAACAATCGTGATCTCTGTTTTTTTTGTAAGCTTTAATCGTCACTCTTTATGGTTTTCTATGACTTATTAGCGATGTGAGACTCACCTTCATTTGAGTTCAATGTGCTATTTTGAAAGGTTTGGAAATTTTATATAATGGTCCTATAAACTATTATGCTTAATTATACAAAATTGATAATCATTTTAGTATCACATACATTTTTAATTCTTAAACTTAAACCTTTTCATTTTAAAGTTCCCTATGGACAATAGCATATATACAATCTGATAAATATATGTGATCAAATTAATTCTTTTAAATTAATTTTTAAGAGGAGGTGCAGCCCACGGATAGACCCTCTCTCCGGGTATTCAAATGGGCCCTAAATCATGGGCTCATATCCGTGTAAGGTGACTATGATAATTATGACTTAGTTTCGCGCTGCAGGTGAATCGAACCTAAAACGTTTTAGCGTCACAGTACCGTCTCCTTACCACTCGACCACAATCACCTGGTCATATATGTCAACATATTCTAGAAATCTAAATGTTGAATTCAATTTACTCACATAATGCAGCGTTTTGTTGCATACTAAGATCGCCACCAACGGCGTTAGCTCGCATGACTATATTCATTTGGGTTTGATATTAGTAACACCTGTAACATTGAAACCACCATTGTCTCTAGGAATCCACACCTTCTATTTGTTCTTCAGTCTTATCTTTGTTTGGGATGCAATATTCTGAAAATTTCGAAAGACTAGTGTATGACCCTGTAAACCTTTATATAATTTTTCCTATCTTTTTTTAACATAATATCAAAGTTAAAGTCCCGATAATAATTTGTTTTAAGTTATTTTAACTTAAATATGCCTAAATGTAGAATAATGTTTGGACAAATAAAAATATACTTAGATTATAGAAATTACTAAATCAACTCATTATTATGTGTAATTATACCATCATATTTGAGAAATTAAGATATTATATAATAAATATTAATTAATTTCAGAATTAATAAAAATTTTGTGACGAAAGAGAATTAGTACAATCATCATGTTTATCTAAAAGATGATGGATATTCAAATACAAAGAACAATATTTTATAGAAATTGAACATTGGTTTGGATTTGCAAGACATGATTATAATATTATTAATTGTTATCATTTTATGCAATAGTATAATAGAGCTGCATAATTATTATTCGAACTGAACCAGTGAGACCAAACCTAAGCAAAAGTTTTAAATTTTCGTTCAACTCTTGTTTAGAGTTCAATTAAGTTTAGACAGCTTTAAAAATATTTTAGAGTAGTAGATTAATGCGGTTTTCAAATTAGATTTTGAATCAAACTAATGAAACTAGTCAAAATTATCTGAGTTTTTAAAGAAATTTAAACAAAATCTAATTTTGAAACAAAAATATGGGTTCAATTCAGTGAAATTATTTAAAATCAAAAGAAGAGAGAACTGGACCATAATTTTCTGTTTAGTTTGATGAAATCCTAAACGAACCTTACTAACCAAAATTTTTTTACTCAAAATGATTCAACCAAGTAAACTGCAACATTATACTTAAATTTAGTTGATGTTTAAAGTTTCTGCACATATATTAAAAGACACACACTTTTATATAATTAATCGTGGTTGCATAAATATATCATTAAATAAAACTAATTAAGTAATATAATAATATACTACATTATGTAATTGGTCACTAAGGTCAAAGTATATTAAATGTATACATAGAGAAGTGAAAACATTAATTATTAGGAAACAATTTTTTTATTCAAAAATTATTATAAAAAAATGAATATTAATATATCAAAATTAATTAAAACGAGAGAATGAGTTTTGTTAAGAAGATTATTGCATTGTTCATATTAAGCGTCGTTGTAGAATTTTTTTTATTTATTTTAGTACTTCAAAGTAAATTTATTAACTTTATTTTCTAGTTTATTTTTTATTGGTTAAAATATGATTAAATGTATATTTATGATATTTTTATATCAAAAATATGTAAAATTAAATATTTTTTAATTTTTATGCATAAATCTGAAATGATAAGGAGAGAATAGCAAAGAGTTTCATTAACTTTCCAATGAAGATGCAATTTTCAAGACATTGACTGCTTTTCCTCTTTTATCTTGATTTCCTATGTAGCATTAACCACAAATTACATCACACGAAAAATCTACGCTTACCATATACTATAATTTTTGTATTTCAAAATTAGGGCTGGGCATTCTATCCGGACCCGAAGATCCGACCCAAAACCGAACCAAAAAATTTCGGTTCGGATAGGAACCAAACCGATGTTTTTATTCTATTGGGTCTTGTTATCGAGGACACGCGGCCCGAGACCCGATCGGTCTCCAAAATATCAAAAATTTATAGTATATATTAGGCATATATATGAGTATTTTAGTATATTTTTGGTATTATATGTATTTCTAAATTTTCGGATTTAGAGTTTTCGTGTATGGTTTTGGGTTTTGGGTAAAACTTTAGATTTTCAAAAATATAATTTAGATAATCGGATGAAAGTTCGGGTGTTTTTCATGTTTTCGGATGAGATTTTGAGTAAAATGTTAGATTTTTTGGGATATTTTCTATGTTTTAGGTATTTTTTGGGCCGGATTAGACAGGACCCGAACATAACTCGACCCGAAACCAACCGAACCCGATCTGATAAATTCTAATTATCCTATTGGGTTCAACTATCTCTGACCCGAATCGATCCGAATCCGACATGATCCAAACCAAACCCAAACCGACAAATTTCAATTATCCTATTGGATCTAAATATCTAAGATCCGAAGGACCCGGACTCGACAAGACCCGATCCTAACCCGACTCAAAGACCCAAATGCCCAGGCCTATTCAAAATACTTTTAAAAAGCAAAAGTGCACCCACCTAGGAATTTTGTGATTAAACAAAATCGTTTCAATTTGTACAAAATGGGCGGCCTTCCACAACCACCATCTGTTATTTTAGAAATAAATAAATAAAACAAACAAATGAAAAATTAAAATCTAGTGGATGCATGAGACTTGGCTTCTATATAATCCACAACAAACCCTTCGTCAAAAACCTCTTTCCCCTTCACACATCTTCTCTTCCTTATCTCCACAATCTTTACGAGCTTTTGTTTTTGTTCTTTATATTTAGAAACCTCTTCTATTTCTTCTCGATAACATATCCAACAAACAAAACTCTTCTTCCTCTGTTTCTCTGTTTTATCATCATCAACCACAAAACTCAGACCATTTGATGATCGGACACTGATGACTCCGGTTCTCTGCGAAATCTTGCTCTCTGGGCTCACGGTTAAATCTGCTCTCTGCCGTAGAACCCATCTCGTTCAATCTTTCTCCGTAGTCTTCCTCTACTGGTTCTACAACGTTTCATGAATTGCTGAAAACTCCCGAATCTAATCCTTAATTACATAATATATTCATTGTTTTTTTTTTCAGACAAATCTAAGAAACCCTCATAAAAAAAATCTGTCCTTTATTTAGTTCTTGTAATAATTTTCTTTGTTATTGCGGTGGAATAAAATGGCGTCATCTAGTAGCACATACCGAAGCTCGAGCTCTTCCGACGGCGGAAACCCACCTGATTCCGTCGTCGTTGTCGATGACCGAAAGCGTAAGAGAATGCTATCGAACCGTGAATCTGCACGTAGATCAAGGATGCGTAAACAGAAACACGTAGACGATCTAACGGCTCAAATCAACCAGCTTTCAAACGACAACCGTCAGATCTTGACGAGTCTCACCGTCACAACTCAGCTTTACATGAAGATCCAAGCCGAGAACTCTATATTGACCGCTCAGATGTCAGAGCTAAGTACCAGGCTCGAGTCGTTGAACGAGATCGTAGATCTCGTGACGACCACCAACGGTGGTGATGTCGATCAGATCGACGGCTGTGGGTTCGATGATCGTACGGTTGGGCTTAATTGCGACGGATATTACGATGATATGATGAGCGGCGTTAATCCTTGGGGTGGTTCGGTATACTCTAACCCGCCCATCATGGCTAATGATATGATGAATATGTATTAAATTAAAATTTAATTATAAAAACTAGTACTATTTTTAAGTTTAGCCTTTGTGTTTGGGTTGGTGTGAGAAGTAATGATAGTACATGCATCTTGATTGGTTGGAAGGATAATTAAACATATATATATATATATATATATTGGGCATATGTAGGATATCTTATGTCATGTATTGGTGTCTGCTATTTTTGTTCATTAATAATATAAATTTTATAATTGATGATTATGCTATCATCATTTTGTCTTCCCCTTGTTATTATCACTTCTTTTGTTTGGCCAAAAATATTGTCTTTTAAAACAATTTTTTTCATTCTTCTTTTTTACTCATCATGAATCATTTTCAAAACAATTTATAATGTGATTTTCTTACTAATTAGTCACTAATTATGAAAATAATATATAGAGATTTCTTATTTGATTATTTAGGCTAATTTTTCCCAATAAAATTTCCTAGCTTTATCTTTTACTATCTTATTTTAGTTAAAGATTTAAATATATATGTTGCAATAAAATTTCCTAGCTTTATCTTTTACTATGTTTTCCAGTTGAAAATACATATCAATATTATCCAGCATTTATTATTTAGAAATCAATAAATACCTTCTTAAGTCAAATATATTTGCTGGAAAAAGTCATGTATAAACAAGGACAGACACTGTAAAAATTGCCAAATAATTTTGAAAATTTAATGCCAATATTAAGGTTTTATCTGTCACCTTTTGCTTTTAAATTCCGTTTATAATTATCAATATGTACATCACATATGAAAACAAAACACAAACATCAAAAATAAATTATCCCACTATCATCTGTCATATTCGTCCATATATGTGAACGGAACCTTCACACTTGTTCAAATTCATTGGCTATTTGGCTATTTGGCTATTTCTTCCGATTTGTTTAATTTGAAATAAATATAATAGAAAAATACGATCTCATCACTAACGGTCGGCTAATTATTTTTCATACATGACACAAGATTGCTTGTGCTGCTTTCCTGAGACTTTTCGCGTATATGATAGAATAGTAGATTGATACCCTATTTTTCTTTTTATCCTTACCTTTTCAGTTATTAGGTACTAGGTGATCCATCCACGTCTATGCGTGGACATAAATTTTTTAAGAAACCAAAATATGCTAACTGTGGATAATTTGGGGCAATTCTTCTATATAGCACTTTCTAAGTTTATGTTTTAAAAATAGCATCTCAAAGTTTCTATCTTAAAAATAGCCCCTTTAACTACAATACATTAAAAAAAAAAAATACTCTCGCGACTGAAACTGAAATCACGAAATAACGGCGACAAAAATCTCGAAAACGACGACACGGCGACCAAAAGCACAGAGACGGCGACCAAAAGCACATAGACGGCGACGAAATCAGGGCGACGGTGACGAAATCACGGCGACGGTAACCTTCCTCAATTTCAAACTGAAAATGATAAGAAACTGAAATTAGGGTCTTTGAAATTGGTATTTAAAATAAAATTAGGGTCACGAGCCTAACAAAGAGCAATATGTAAGATCGAAGACACTAATTTTCAATTTCAAAAACAATTCTGAATTTCAGGAAAACATTTGTCAATTTTTAGGATAGGGTTCCTGATTTTTCTGTTAATGACAAAATCTTTTTACACAGAAAAATAAACAATGGGAGACTTTTTCCCTATGAGACTCTAACACTTCCTCCATTGAAATATAAATTTGGGCCAGAACCGCAGCAGGCAGTTACAATTAACCAAGACTGATCAATCCATCATGTACTGATTGGTCGAGTTTTCATGGACTGATCAGTCCATACGTACTGTCTGGACGGACTGATCAGTCCGTGTACTGATTTTGGCCGAGTTTTCATGGACTGATAGTGTTGGTTACATCGAAATTGTCAAGGACCTTCTCAAAGCTGAAGAATTCCAGAGAATCAGGAACAATTTCATGGGGCCTCTTATAAAACTCAGTGAGAGGCATTTGCAGTTATCTGAAAAAATAATTCATGCCTTGCTAACCAGAAGCTTATTGACAGTAAAGGAGAACGAGTTACTGTTTCATTTTGGAGGCTAGCTTCTTAGATTCTCAATTCGAGAATTCCATATGATGACTGGGTTGAGATGTATTGAAGAAGAAGAAATACAATAGAACATCACAAAGAACTACAACTGGAACTTCCTTGACAACAGCCACAAACTAGAGGACGTAAAAACGCAGCTCGCTAAAACAAAAGAAAACTTGTATGATGAGAGATTTTGCCTGTCAATGCTACTGCTTATTGAGAGCATCCTGCTACAAAGGAATGCATACTACAAGTTCCCTCAGGAAAATGTGAAGAGAGCAAAAGTGTGGATTCTTTGTTGTCATATCCATGGGGAAAAGAAGCATACATGCTGCTGTTGAATTCAATTAAGAAAGCTGTAAAAGACAAACTTCAAGAGCATTTATGATTTGAAAGGATTCCCTTTGGCATTACATCTTTGGATTCTAGAGTCGGTTCCTCTACTACAATATCACTACAGTACGATCAATCCTATCCTAGAGATTCAAGAGGGCAAACCTATCTTCTTGTGTGAGAAATACACAAGTACAATGACTCCAACTCTACCACAAGTCATGAGGATCGAAGCCGAAGTAAATGTAAGTTGCTACTTCTTGAGGTTTTGGTTCTTTTTATATTTTAAAAACTAATGGCTTTGGTTTTATTTTGATTGTAGTTGAAGGTCACTTGCGTTTTACCTTCAATACCCCATGATCCTGAAGACTGTTTGATAATGGAAGACGAAGATGATGAAGATCTAGATGAAGTGATCAAATTGGTCAAAAAAAGATATAGAATTAAAGCTGAAGATTGGAGTAATATATGTATAGATTCTGCTGAGGCTATTGAAGAAATAGCAAGAAGATCTAATCTTTTTAGCGATGTCGAGCTAGGCCAAGCATCTTCTTCAAATGAGGAATTTTTAGTTTTGAAGCTTAAAACAATGAGCGAAAAGATGGAAGAGATCTTCAAGACCATGAGCGACCGCATCTCTATTCTTGAAAAAGAGAACAACCAACTTAAACTTTGTGTATCAGAGTTGGAGGGAAAAAAATAATGATACTCCTGAAATAGTCATTGAAACACCTTGTCCAAGCAATGATCAAACAACCAAACTGGATTTGAACAATGAAAAGGTAAAAAACATATGCTCAATTTTACATATAATTATATGAAATTCTTCATAACTACTTCTTCTCTATATTTTTTTAAGGAGAATGAAACACTAGACTCTCGACAAAGTCCAATGTCTCCACCAGTTTATGAAAATATTGAGGTAAAAAATATATTTAGTTAAAAAAATTTAGTTAGATCTCTTATTGTTTTCTTTTGTCATATAGGTTGAGACAGAGACTGAAACTCAAATTATATCTTCTAATGTGACACAACAAGTATATGCTCATTCTTTGTTTAAGTATTTAGGAAGCATTTGTACATTTTCATGATAGCCTTTCAGATTATGTTTACTTGATCTCTTACCATTTTCTTTTGTCATATAGGCTGAGACAGAGACTGGCACTCAAGTTATATCGTCTAATGTGACGGAAAAAGTATATGATCATTCTTATTTTAGTTAGTTTAGGAAGCTTCTGTATATTTTCATGATAGCCGTCCTGATTTATTTATTTTTTTCTTGCAGATTGACACAGAGCCATTGTATGAGACGCCTTCCAAATCAAATCAAGCAGATGAAACACTCGAGGATACTACAGATTGTATGACATAGATGATTTCACAAACCATTTCATCAAATACCATACTCAAACAAAACCTCTAACTCAGTCAACCAGTATAGATTTTTTCACAAACAAACAAGGTATGCCTCAAGTTTTAAAACCCGACTTTTACAGTAACGTATGTAACTTTTTATTTCTTAAATTTATGAAGCATTGTAACGTTTTCAGGAAATACTTACTGATTTGTTTTTAAACTTGCAGGGTGCTGAGAAAGAGAATGTCACAACTTCCAAAAACAATGAAAGCAATTCAAATAAAGAAGACACCAAGAAGGTATGACTTACTTTGCTATGTATGTTTTAATTAATACCCAACAAAGATCGAAAATGCCTGATGTCACTGAATTTACATCTTCACAACTGAAGAAAGTAGAGTGTCAACTCTACTCGGAATCGGTGCAGATGTGGAGGTTGCATCAAAAGTTGATACTAATAGTCAAATATGGTATCCAGGAACAGTAGTGACTACGAAAGTGTGTGATGGTGTGCAGAAGGTGACAGTTGAGTATTCTACACTGGACCACAAAAATAAGCAAAAGAGAGTTTTGGAAGCAGTACCCATTAACATAATACGTCCTAAACCACCACGATCTGGAAACCCAAAGGTTTTTGACTTGGTAGGTTGCGTGGAAGGGTTTCACAACGGAGCATGGTGCAGTGGAAAAGTCAACATGATTTTTAACGATGACACATAACCAAAACAAAACAAGAACAAATGAGTATATTATACAAGCACAAAACATGAAGTAGTAAACCAACACAAAAAAATATTAATACAGACTACAGAGGAACATGTGATTTTTTTTAATTATAAAGCTCAGTTTTTTTACCCGAATCTCTTCTTTTGGAAAACCTTCCTGAAAATGTTTAACACACAAAATATTGATCGACGGTTGTCGATAAATACATTTATGTTTTCATACTTAACAAATGATTCTCCTCGGCTTAGTGGCTAAACCTCTATTTCACTGTTCTCGGGCTACACTTCCCTTACTCCCCTCCCTGGTTCGATTCCCCTTGGAATTGCACTTTTTTATTTTAATAAAGTTTAGCTTTTTTTTACCCGAATTTCTTCTTTTGAAAACCTTCTTGAAAATGTTAAACACACAAAATATTGATCGACGGTTGTCGATTAATGCATTTATGTTTCCATACCTAACAGATGTTTCTCCTCGGCCTAGTAGCTAAACCTCTATTTCACTGTTCTCAGGCTACGATTCCCTTACTCCCCACCCTGGTTCGATTCCCCTTGGAATCGTACTTTCTTTTTTAATAAAGTTTAGTTTTTTTACCAGAATCTCTTCTTTTGGAAAACCTTCCTAAAAATGTTTAACACACAAAATATTGATCGATGGTTGTCGATAAATACATTTATGTTTCCATTGGTTGGTTAGGAGGCCACAAATTCTTGATTTTCCTCAAGAATTCCTTGAAACCATTCTACTTAAGATTGCTAATCACTCATACACAGATCTTGTTCACTGCAAGAGGGTTTGTGTTTCTATGCACAATTTGGTTCAAACAGAGACATTCTTAAGGAGTGTGGATCTCTTCACGATGGATATGGCTTGGCAAAACATACGTAGCAAAGTAAGTTTCCATCGGGCTTGTATCCACTTTGAAAACCCTTCTGCTCTGTTCATACTTGGTGCTTGGGATTTCTTCCGGGCTGGTAACATGGAAGAAGGATTGTCCAAGATTAAACTTGCTGCTGTGAGGGGATATGATTTGAGGCTCTACACCTATTGTCATCTCACAAGGATCATGTTCCCTGGCATGGTTTTCAATGGTGCTTTGGTCAATCTCTCTAGGGAATTTGTTCGATCTGCAAAGCGTAAGGTCAAAGCCTCTTCAAGGAATTCTTGGTGCGACAGACTGCCCCCACTCTATGTCGAAAGGGTGGCTCAAATTGATGTTTATTATGAAGAAATCAATAGTTGCCCATGTCAAGTGATTTATGGATGGGGGAGCCGTGGGTTGAGTGGTACAAACCGGAGCCAATATGCGATGCGTGCTTCTGGAAGATGGAAACACTAGCTTTCCATCAAGAGTTGCCTAGGAGGATTGATGAATTTCTATTGCTTGATTACACTGAAGATGCTGAATAATATACTTAAATGTTCCTCTGTAGTTTGTGTTAATATTGTTTTGTGTTGGTTTAGTTGTGTATTATGTTTTACTACTTCATGTTTTGTTCTTGTATAATATAGTCATTTGTTCTTGTTTTGTTTTGGTTAAGTTGGTGTAGTTGGGTATGTGGTTTTCGCTTTATGTTTTGGCCATCTTTACTACTTCTTGTGGTGTTGGTTTCTATTTTCAAGAAACCCATCCTGAAAAATGCTAAAAATGTACCATTTCCATCAAGAGTCACCTAGGAGGGTGAATGAATTGCTATTGCTTTGATTACCCTGAATATGCTGAATAATATACTCACTCACATGTTCTTGTGTAGTCTGTATTAATATTTTTTTGTGTTTGTTTACTACTTCATGTTTTGTGCTTGTATAATATACTCATTTGTTCTTGTTTTGTTTTGGTTAAGTTGGTGTAGTTGGGTATGTGGTGTTCGCTTTATGTTTTGGCCATCTTTACTACTTCCTGTGGTGTTGGTTTTATATTTTCAAAAAACCCATCCTGAAAATGCTAAAAATGTACGAATAACAAATTAAAATAAAAATGTCTTCATCATTCATTCATTACAAACGTTCATTTGTAGGAAAAAAAGTTCAAAAACAAGTATTAGCGAAACACATAACGAGTCTCACATGTTTACTCAGTTTAAGCTTCTTTGAAATCTTTGTCAATAAACTGCTCGAAGAGCTCACAAGTTAGTTTGCTTCTCAAGTCCAATGCAGTGTCATCATTAATGCTTGACATGTCTTTCAATCTCAGAGAGTGACATTCAAGAATCTTGACAACAAATAGACCAGAGTTGTAACTGCTATCTTTGTTCTCCAAAATTTTTGCCTTCTCAACTTCAAATGGAACAACGCCTTCTGCAGGAACTTCTTCATCTGCAGCTTCCAACATCAAGGCAGGAAGCAACTCTGTGAAATACAAAAATTATGTCATTTGTGTTTCTTCATTAATCGACAAATATATAAAACATAATATCACTAGTGTTACCTGCCAGCTGTTCGATTTGAGGAATATCAAATTTGTAGTCTTTGGTCCGCACAGCAAAATAGTATGTGATCTTTTTCTTCATCAAATCGATCACCATACGAATCCAACGTCTACTCTTTTTCCCTAAGATAGAGCCATAGATGACATCAACATCTTTTCCCCATTTCATCATTGGATCAGTTTCTCCTCTCACCACTTCTTTTTCCCAATCCACAAATATCTTTTCTCCTTCTTTCTGTGGGTTCTTGTAGACCTCATAACTGTAGCCAACAGAATTAAAGAATGTGACTGCTATAAATCAAGCTTTTTGAAGTTTTTTTTTCCTTGTTGAACCAAGTAGATTGCTCAAATCTTCTGCAATTTGTCAAAAAAATATTCAGGATATGAATTATATTTTTCAATTGGTTACCTCTTGCTTAAGATCTTTTTCTGGATCTTCCATGGTTTCAAAGAAATCTCTTTTTTTTTGCAACGCCATTGATTAAGATTGGTCTGTAAGTAGATAAAAAAAACTATAAGTATACTTCTTATATACAAATAATTAACAATTTATATATACGAGGTGGAGAACTTGCTTACTTTTCATTTTTCCCGATAATGTCAACTAATATTGAAACCTTGAAAACTGAGGAATTTCAGGAGTCTTAAATGGATCAAGAGGAAGGATAACCTCATGTGTTACTGGTATAGGAAGGTTTTTAGGTCGCTTTTGCCATAGATAATGAGGACTATCTTCTGGAAAAGGATTTGTTCTACTTTTCTTACTTTCAACAGCCTTCCCTTCAATCATACAAACACAAATTATATAATGTTGGAAGTACAAAATTTTAGGAAGGTGGTCTTTATATTCATGAAACCTTTCCTAAAATGATGTACAAAGATTTCATACCTTTGTCTCGGACTCTGTGTCTTGTTGACTTGGTCTCGGACTTTGTGTCTGGGATAATCCTCTGAAGTAACCATATTCCATATGGAAAGAAAAACATATATATATCAAACAATTGACATTGTAATACAATTTAAATGATTTTAAAGGATATTTTTACGTCTTCTGCAATCTTCCTAACCCCATATACCCATTCCTTATGGATGCACAAATTATGATGTTTGAACACAATTGTTTCCGTAGAATGCTTGAGATAAACAAAATATGTGCCATCGTTAAAAATCATGTTGACTTTTCCACTGCACCATGCTCCGTTGTGAAACCCTTCCACGCAACCTACCAAGTCAAAAACCTTTGGGTTTCCAGATTGTGGTGGTTTAGGACGTATTCTGTTAATGGGTACTGCTTCCAAAACTCTCTTTTGCTTACTCTTGTGGATCAGTGTAGAATACTCAACTGTCACCTTCTGCACACCATCACACACATTCGCAGTCACTACAGTTCTTGGATACCATATTTAACTATTAGTATCAACTTCCGATGCAACCTCCACATTTTCACCGATTTCGAGTAGAGTTGACACTCTGCTTTCTTCAGTTTGTGAAGATGTAAATTCAGTGACATCAGACATTTTTGATCTTTGTTAGGTATTAATTAAAACATACATAGCAAAGTAAATCACACCTTCTTGGTGTATTCTTTATTTGAATTGCTTCCATTGTTTTTGGAAGTTGTGACATTCTCTGTCTCGGCACCCTGCAAGTTTAAAAACAAATCAGTAAGTATTTCCTGAAAACGTTACAATGCTTCATAAATTTAAGAAATAAAAAGTTGCATACATTATTGTAAAAGCCGGGTTTTAAACTTGAGGCATACCTTGTTTGTTTGTGAAAAATCTATACTGGTTGACTGAGTTAGAGGTTGTGTCTGAGTAATGATATTTGATGAAATGGTTTGTGAAATCATCTCTGTCATACAATCTGTAGTATCCTCAACTGTTTCATCTGCTTGATTTGATTTGGAAGGCGCCTCATACAATGGCTCTGTGTCAATCTGCAAGAAAAAATAAATAAATCAGGACGGCTATCATGAAAATGTACAGACGCTTCCTAAACTAACTAAAATAAGAATGATCATATACTTTTTCCGTCACATTAGACGATATAACTTGAGTGCCAGTCTCTGTCTCAGTCTATATGACAAAAGAAAATGGTAAGAGATCAAGTAAACATAATCAGAAAGGCTATCATGAAAATGTAAAAATGCTTCCTAAATACTTAAACAAAGAATGAGCATATACTTGTTGTGTCACATTAGAAGATATAATTTGAGTTCCAATCTCTGTCTCAACCTATATGAGAAAAGAAAACAATAAGAGATCTAACTAAATTTTTTAACTAAATATATTTTTTACCTCAATATTTTCATAAACTGGTGGAGACATTGGACTTTGTCGATAGTCTAGTGTTTCATTCTCCTTAAAAAAAATATATATAAGAAGTAGCTATGAAGAATTTCATATAATTATATGTAAAATTGAGCATATGTTTTTTACCTTTTCATTGTTTAAATCAAGTTTGGTTGTTTGATCATTGCTTAAACAAGGTGTTTCAATGACTATTTCAGGAGTATCATTATTTTTTCCCTCCAACTCTGATACACGAAGTTTAAGTTGGTTGTTCTCTTTTTCAAGAATAGAGATGCGGTCGCTCATTGTCTTGAAGATCTCTTCCATCTTTTTGCTCATTGTTTTAAGCTTCGAAACTAAAGATTCCTCATTTGAAGAAGATGCTTGGCCTAGCTCGACATCGCTAAAAATATTAGATCTTCTTGCTATTTCTTCAATAGCCCCAACATAATCTATACATATATTACTCCAATCTTCAGCTTTAATTCTATATCCTTTTTTGACCAATTTGATCACTGCATCTAGATCTTCATCATTTTCGTCTTCCATTATCAAACGGTCTTCATGATCATGGGTATTAATATTTTTTTGTGTTGGTTTACTACTTCATGTTTTGTGCTTGTATAATATACTCATTTGTTCTTGTTTTCTTTTGGTTAAGTTGGTGTAATTGGGTATGTGGTGTTCGCTTTATGTTTTGGTCATCTTTACTATTTCCTGTGGTGTTGGTTTTATATTTTCAAGAAACTCATCCTGATAATGCTAAAAATGTACGAATAACAAATTAAAAAAAAAACGTCTTCATCATTCATTCATTACAAACGTTCATTTGTAGGAAAAAAAGTTCAAAAACAAGTATTAGCGAAACACATAACGAGTCTCACATGTTTACTCAGTTTAAGTTTCTTTGAAATCTTTGTCAATAAACTGCTCGAAGAGCTCACAAGTTAGCTTGCTTCTCAAGTCCAGTGCAGTGTCATCATTAATGCTTGACATGTCTTTCAATCTCAGAGAGTGGCATTCAAGAATCTTGACAACAAATAGACCAGAGTTGTAACTACTATCTGTGTTCACCAAAATTTTTGTCTTCTCAACTTCAAATGGAACAACGCCTTCTGCATGAACTTCTTCATCTGCAGCTTCCAACATCAAGGCAGGAAGCAACTCTGTGAAATACATAAATTATGTCATTTGTGTTTCTTCATTAATCGACAAATATATAAAACATAATATCACTAGTATTACCTGCCAGCTGTTCGATTTGAGGAATATCAAATTTGTAGTCTTTGGTCCGCACATCAAAATAGTATGTGATCTTTTTCTTCATCAAATCGATCACCATACAAATTCAACGTCTACTCTTTTTCCCTAAGATAGAGCCATAGATGACATCAACATCTTTTCCCCATTTCATCATTGGATCAGTTTCTCCTCTCACCACTTCTTTTTCCCAATCCACAAATATCTTTTGTCCTTCTTACTTTGGGTTCTTGTAGACCTCATAACTGTAGCCAACAGAATTAAAGAATGTGACTGGTATAAAGCAAGCTTTTTGAAGTTTTTTTTTCTTGTTGAACCAAGTAGATTTCTCAAATCTTCTGCAATTTAGCATTGCAAACGCTCCGTCTATATGCTGCCAGAGAAACATCAAGTACAATTTGTCAAAAAATTATTCAGGATATGAATTATATTTTTCAATTGGTTACCTCTTGCTTAAGATCTTTTTCTGGATCTTCCATGGTTTCAAAGAAAACTCTTCTTTTTGCAACGCCATTGATTAAGATTAGTCTGTAAGTAGATAAAAAAACTATAAGTATACTTCTTATATACAAATAATTAATAATTTATATATACGAGGTGGAGAACTTGCTTACTTTTCATTTTTTTCCAATAATGTCAACTAATATTGAAACCTTGAAAACTGAGAAATTTCAGGAGTCTTAAATGGATCAAGAGGAAGGATAACCTCATGTGTTACTGGTATAAGAAGGTTTTTAGGTCGCTTTTGCCTTAGATAATGAGGATTATCTTCTGGAAAAGGATTTGTTCTCATTTTCTTACTTTCAACAGCCTTCCACTTCAATCATACAAACACAAATTATATAATGTTGGAAGTACAAAGTTTTAGGAAGGTGGTCTTCATATTCATGAAACCTTTCCTAAAAAGATGTACAAAGATTTCATACATTTGTCTCGGACCCTGTGTCTTGTTGACTTGGTCTCGGACTTTGTGTCTGGGATAATCCTCTGAAATAACCATATTCCATCTGGAAAGAAAAGCATATATATCAAACAATTGACATTGTAATACAATTTAAATGATTTTAAAGGATATTTTTACGTCTTCTGCAATCTTCCAAATCCCATATACCCATTCCTTATGGATGCACAAATTATGATGTTTGAACACAATTGTTTCCGTAGAATGCTTGAGATAAACAGAATATGTGCCATCGTCAAAAATCATGTTGACTTTTCCACTGCACCATGCTCTGTTGTGAAACCCTTCCACGCAACCTACCAAGTCAAAAACCTTTGGGGTTCCAGATCGTGGTGGTTTAGGACGTATTCTGTTAATGGGTACTGCTTCCAAAACTCTCTTTTGCTTACTCTTGTGGATCAGTGTAGAATACTCAACTGTCACCTTCTGCACACCATCACACACATTCGCAGTCACTACAGTTCTTGGATACCATATTTAACTATTAGTATCAACTTCCGATGCAACCTCCACATTTTCACCGATTTCGAGTAGAGTTGACACTCTGCTTTCTTCAGTTTGTGAAGATGTAAATTCAGTGACATCAGACATTTTTTATCTTTGTTGGGTATTAATTAAAACATACATAGCAAAGTAAGTCATACCTTCTTGGTGCATTCTTTATTTGAATTGCTTACATTGTTTTTGGAAGTTGTGACATTCTCTGTCTCGGCACCCTGCAAGTTTAAAAACAAATCAGTAAGTAATTCCTGAAAACGTTACAATGCTTCATAAATTTAAGAAATAAAAAGTTGCAAACGTTACTGTAAAAACCGGATTTTAAACTTGAGGCATACATTGTTTGTTTGTGAAAAATCTATACTGGTTGACTGAGTAAGAGGTTGTGTCTGAGTAATGGTATTTGATGAAATGGTTTGTGAAATCATCTCTGTCATACAATCTGTAGTATCCTCGAGTGTTTCATCTGCTTGATTTGATTTGGAAGGCGTCTCATACAACGGCTCTGTGTCAATCTGCAAGAAAAAAATAAATAAATCA